>VZSZ01006048.1:22730-55103 GCA_013398815.1 Ibidorhyncha struthersii | reverse complement strand
CGGCCGCCAGGCGCCTCCCCGGCGCTGGAGAGCCGCCCGCCGTCCTCGTCGGGAGGCCGCCATCTAGCGGCCGCGCCGGGCCGTGGCGCAGCGAGCTGCGCCGCAGGTTTGCGGGCGCAGAGCTCGGCGGTGAGGCGCGAGTTCGAGTCCCGCCTCCCCGCCAGGCCCGCGGTGCGGGGCCCCGCAGTTCGCTGTCCCTTTAATGCCACCGTGGTGGCTCCTGCCCGCTCCTGGACATCACCTCGGGGCTGCACAAGAGGCGTTCCTCATGCCCCCGGGCAGCCCGAGGCCAAAGTCCAGGCTGTCCCACCAGCAAAGAAAACACTCGCCCTGGCTCCTCGGCCGCAAATTCCAGCCCTTGGCAGAGGTTTCCCACAGTCTGCCCTCAGTGCCAGGCTGGCGCTTTGAACCGCCGAGCAAATTCCACACGAAGGATCTCGGCACCTTGTTAAGGCTTTCAGTAGTCCCACAGACCTCATATCTGCTGGAGCAGAACTGTACTCCCAAATTACATTTTTTTCCATGCACACATACATATTGTGCAGTTTGTGAGGATGAAGTAGGTGGTTTCTGTTACTATATGCACAGATTTGCAGTACGGCTTTGAGATTATTCACAATTAAGATGCTACAGTGACAGCGAAAGCTATTTTTAAGAGTTATTTGGAAAGTATATGCATCTTGTTAATCCTCTCCTATTACATATTAATTATCTATGCAGTGGTTTGCACATAGAATGTAAAATTTTAAGTTACTATGTAGAGAATTTTTTGACTGCAAAGTTGAAGTGAAAATACAAGCCAGTGTAAAGTGCCTGAAGTAAAAGAAAGAGCTGAATGTCTCAGCTAACATGACATTCATATTAAAATACGATACGTTCATGCAACAGCAGCACATTGCATCACAGCTATGCAACACGATGATGTTTCAAAGGCCCTGCAAATTATTTCAGGACTCACGAACAAGACGAGTGGCAACCTTCTGCAAATGTCTTGATGGAGTGGGAGGAAAGAAGGACACTCTATAAATAAATTTATATCATAAGTTAAAAAAAAAAAAAGTGAGGCTAGATATTTTCACCAAGAGAAACTTTGAAGATTTACTCACACTAAGACTATTTTTGTATGTCAGTGTAGGCAAGCAAGATTCTTCTTTTTATCTAAATAGAACCAGAGTATTTTTAACGCAGGAGATTCATTCCCTCAGTGCTCATCGAAACGCGGCAGCTGGGGAGGGAGCCGGGATGCGGGGGGAGGGCGTGTGGAACCAAACCCCTTTCCAAGTGGAACAGATGGTTTTCTCCGTGGTGACTGCAGACGAGGACCGCGGCATGAGGGGGATTCGCTCTGCGCTGGTGCTCAGAACCCGCTCCTCCACGCTGCCCCGGGTGCCGGGGGGCACGAGAAGGCCCTCCAAAGTTCCAGCGTGCCGCTTCAGTCATTAGGGCGACTACCTCACTGCACAGAGAGACGTTATTAAGTCCCGAAGGAAAAATCCAGTGCTTTGAAGGAAATAAAAGAAAGCAGCATTCGGCATTAGTAGACAAGAACGGGCATGGTTTCCTCTCTAAGAGGAAAAAAGTGTCCTTTGGTAAAACTGGGATTTGGCAGAGGGAATGGAAATCCAGTATGATGATTCGGTGCGGGCTTGATGCACAGCAAATGTACTCTCACGTTTCCCCACTGATTTCAGGATGACACCAGATTTTCACCAGCTGAGAATCCACGGCTTTTGCCTGAAGCAGCACAGCCCAACGTCTGGAAGAGAGGATTAATCTCGCGCCTAACCCTGGTTTTGGCATTGATTCACTTCACAGTTTTGAGGAACCCAGCTTCTGTGTCTCAGTTCACTTATTTGTAAAATGCATTTTGAGATCTGGTTCATTAGTACTTACATATTAGTCACAATAAATACTTACATAGGATCCCAGCACAGTCAAGTGCAGAACATAATTTTTCCAGTAAACACAAATAAAGAATTAAGAAAATATTGACAAAAGAGGAAAGAAAACTAACACATCAACTGGAGAGGTTTATTTAAGAGTAATTCCCTTCCTGCTTCACAGCTGAATTACACAACCTACAAGCCACCATCTTTCCCAGTTACATGCACAGCACTACATAACAGTAAGACACAGAGGATAACAGTCCTATCCATGTTTGGCAAATTTTGCACCTGAGACATCACTTGCCCTTTGCATACTGGACATGCTATTTGGGAAATAAAGCCTCCTTAAAAAATGGGAAGGAGGCAGGTTAAAAAAAAATATGGAAAAAATACTATTGAAAATATGCTTTCTATTTTTTAGATAGGTTCTTATATAGTTCTCATCTCTGCAACTTCCAGAAGTGCATTAAGCTGCATAATTAGCATCTGTCACATGTAGCCTTTTCCTTCCCTCTTCCTCTCCCTAGAGGGAAACTGCATGAAGAAATTTTAATATAAATTTTAGTATCTACACTGTGCAGTGCATTCATATTAGGAAAGATACTGTCAAGGAAGTTTCTGCTCAATCTTAGGTTCATCTTCGTGTAATATAAACTTCACCAGTTAAAAAAAAAAGCTACTGATCCAATTTAAATATTAACTAGTCTTTTGGAAAGAGAACGGTAGTGGGTGCGGGGGTGAGATAATCCCCATTGCATCAGATTGAAACCACTGGAATTGTTCGGAGCGGGGTGATTAACACTACTCACTTGTCCTGGTATCATCATGTCCTTACCCTCTCGCATAGTCACATTGAAACATCTAGCCAAGAGTAGTCAGGGACAGACGATTTTCCCCTTTAGTCAAAAGTACTTACTTTGACAGGAATAATGATAGTTTGAAAAGCATCAAAACGAAAGGTAGGACTTTATATTGCTTTTTCATTCACATTAAAAGATACTCCACTCTTGAATATAAGAAGTCAACAGACTACAGCATCTCCTAGTGAATCTCCGTAGAGGAACTCAAAAGAAGATGCTACATTTTAGAAGTGAAGACTAAAAAGCAAGAAAGGCATCTTAAGAACAACAGCAATATGAAAACCAATGACATTATTTAGCATTTAATTTCCATTCAGACTCTCTCCTAATTTTTCAAAGTATTTAAAATTTCCTACTTAATTAGTTCAAAGAAAATTGAGATTATAAGATTGAACATATTGCCAACAACCTGAGGTATGAAGTGCAGACTGAACGCTTAAACTTCAGCTACAGAGGCGGTAATTATTGTAATTGGCCCATGTGAAGCAAATATATCAAGTAGTATAGAGTTCAAACTCATGCCAGTCAGTCTCCAGTTGGCACCGACAGTTCTATCAGGAGGATACAGAGGTCTCAGCAGGACTTATTATTGGCAACTGTTCAACAGTTCTCTTCTCCAAATGGTTTCAAGGGGATTTGGGTGGGAAGAAAGATAATTTTTAACAAATTAAACTACCTAAAAATGGCTAGATGCCCAGAGCCACCTTGTCTGCATGAGTCACTACGACCAAACAATCTTAAAAAGAAGATTAAAAATATCATTGCTGTAAAGAAACATCTATCTGGCTTTAACAATATGATCAGTCACTGCAGAGTTACCCAAACATGTACTGTATACCATACTACAAGTACGTATATAAATATGTCCAGAGTAAAAGGTGCAGCAGAGTATTTACACAGTGTGTGTTTCTCGGAAAACAACTAGCTCAAGTTACTGGAATCCAAGTATTCCGATAAGGGCATGCCATATAGTTTCAAGAAATTAGAAGACCACTTACTTTTTAATTAAAAGTGACAATAGCAAAGCCCCCACAGGAGATAAGATTAGTGGGACTGTTTATTTCCCATTAGTATTTATCTTACAGCACTTGTAAGGTGTCCGTAATTGTGGTGTAAAACATAATTTAGATTTGCACTGAGAGTTTTCACAGGAGACTCTGCTCTGTGCCATATTGATGTTCAGCTCCTTTGTTTAGATTTTGCAAGAACGCTTTTTTCCAATGGTGAATATGTCATTTTTAGCAGAGGTCTCTAAGAGAAGATTTGAGTTTAATGCACAGCAATAAAAAGAGGAATATGAGAATTCTTGCTCTCTTTAGTGTCAGCTTTGGTTAAGACGTATGAATGCACATGAATAGTCTTGTCAGAATCTCTGGGGCTACTGACATTCAAGATCTAATATATTATTACTTCTGACCAGAACATCAACTGCTATGCAGTAAGGAGAAGGGAAAGAGAGAAAGATAGGACCACTCCCTAATCACACAGAAAATTTTATGTATTTCTCTGGTTGGAAACCTCTAAACAGAATTTTTCTGCTGTGAAAATACAATGCTTATTTTCTCCAATCTGAGATGAATGACTGTACACACTCTTTAAATCTGCAGCAGGAAAAACAAAACAAATTATTGTTTAATGCCTGATCTTGCACCTTTTGCTCGTGGAAAGGATCCTAGCTAACTCATCCAAATAAAAACTGTACAACCAAGTATTACATCCTTGTAAAGGACACATGCTTATCCAAAGAAAGGTTCTAGCATTTCTGGTGTCTGACTCTACTTTTTACCACTGAAAGTTTCTTTGAATTACTAGTTTCAGATAAAAATAAGCTAATTAAAGAATTTAGTTAAAATAAGATAATTTTAATTCAAATGTCAGTATAGACCAAATCTAGATACTGCTACAATGGAAAGGTTCATTCACCAGAAGCAAAAACCTTGCAATGTGCTTCTGGCTGAGTTAAGAGAAAATATATTTCAGATTATTGTTGTTGTTAACAATTTGTTGCCGAATAAACTGAAATTATTCAAAAGCATCAAAATTAGTTTAATCAGTATGTTTGTCTTCTGAAATTTAAGAAGAGTACCTTTCATTTATACTTCAAGAAAAGAGAATATCCTGCACTTTGCAACTGAAACTACCTTTAGTCCACATTCACGAGTTGCAGCATGTCAGACAAAGAAACTGATTTGTTTGGTGCAATAAATGATAGCAGACCTTTACGTATTTGAAGTGCAACAGATGGTCTTCCAAGAAGAGCATAATGACTGGCAGACAGTACACTTCGTTAGAGTGGCTTGGAATGTCTTCAGCAATTACACAGAGAGTGTTTTCGGAGGGAAGCCCTGTCATTCTCTATGATTCTTCTCATGTAAATAGCTGTGATTTCCCTGTTTAGATGCTAAAAAATTGTATCTTCTAAAACCCGACAAGCTAGCCAGTGAACGGGAAAAGGCAGCAGCTTTGGCCCTCCCAAGACTATGCAAGATGAGGCTCCAGACATTTTATCACCTGAGAAGAGAGATGTAAGTAGAAAAAAAAAAAAAAAAGCACTAAGAGGAAAGAACAGAGGCGTGTAACTGTAAAACTATTAATTCATAGCCAAATATTCCATGGAAGTGTAATTTGTGAAAAAAGGAAGGTTTAAAACAAGGTCCTTCAGACTTTTAGAAGCTGGGAGGTCTACAGATACAACATGCAGAATATCTAGGAAAAAAAACCCAGGAGACTAAATTACTGAATAATAACGTACGTCCTTTGGGAAATTGGTGACTTTCAAAGACCCCTCTTCATCATGAAACCCTGTGGCTGCAGTTCTTCAGGGCAGGGTAAAGCCAGCTTTTTTTGAGGCTGTGACAGTCTTTCCATTTTCATAGACAAGCTATTCCACATGCCAGCAATTAAGAGTTATAATAAACAAAAAGAGTAATAAAATGCTGATCTTTAATACTGTATATGTATATGTGGGTTAGAAAAAATTAACGTCTTTCTCCCTCCCTTCCAACTACTCCTAGAATTAGTCTTTTCTGTTATAAAATCTTCCCCACCAAATTCACCCTGAGTAAAATTTTATGTGGCAACATAAACACCACCAAAACAATGTAAACTTAAATGTTGATGGAATCATAACTGCATTACTCCCTCTCCAATTAGCAGCAGCATTCTTTATATTTGCTTATGAAGCATAAACTGTTCACTTGTCACTACAAAGACCTTCTGTAGAGGACTTAAAAAAACAGCCACAGCAATTAAAATGACAACAACAGAGGTGGATTGGTCACATTATGACCGAAAATATCCAGCTGTTTCGTTCCAGCAAAAGGATACACCAACTACATGAAATACTATGACCAAATTTTGTCAGTCTACATAATGCTGATGGATATTACAGCAAAAGTACGTATTTCCAAGAAAGCGATAAACTAATACAGAACTCAGTCTAACTTCACAGATGGATTTATTTTTTTTTTCCCATCCAATCAGGATTATCACTCATCCTTTTTACCCGTACAAATTTCCTTTTTTGCTGGAACTATAGATACTCTATCCTGTGAGAAATTCTGTAAAAATAAGAAAAAATTGGGTTTTGTCATCCAAAATAAGCAAGGCAAAAAGTAAACTGATAGGGTTAGGAGAAGTAAATTAGATTTTAAACTTACTTACTTCAGTTGGGTTAAAAACATTCTAAGAGTTGTTAATTAAGACCGTAAGTCTATTACTTATAAAACACTAACCTCTGCTACAATCACATCTGTCTCTGCTGCTGGTTCCTGCCTGTTCTGCTTCACAACAGTGATAACATGGAGAGTTATTTGTAATACATGTAGGGATTTTTAAAAATTATTTTAAACATATATTTAAATAATAAAAAAGTCTGAAAAGTAAATGTTTCAGGTTAGCTTTTCCCAGTTAAGCTTATAGGGACCAAATATTTGAAGTGGTAAGATAGGTTTGATTTCTAATACAGCAAGAAAGACCATGAGAAAATAACTGACTCGTACAGAACCAGCCATTCGGGGGGGACGACAAACACTGTCTGTAGAATCCACCTACAGATACATCCTTGGAGAAAAACTGATGCGAAAATTATCAGGAACATTTTCATTGCTGTTTCTTTTCTGGAAGCTTTTGCCTCTTATAACAGCACAGACTTAGCAAGGGATATGTATCAGAATTCATCCATGCATTATATTTTGCACATCAAATTAACTTCATTATCCATGACTTTTTAGTCAAATACAGGAATGCAGAAAACATGTCAGCTGTTATATATAGACTATATGAGCATTTCACTTTACATTTAGAAAGAGCAGCAGATAATGAGCTCAACCATTACGTTGAGAATAAATTTCATTTGCAAGTACAGAAGTATCTCTGGCTCCTTATCTGTTTTGTGAACCAGAACTTACAGGTAGTTCATAACATTTGTCTTCTGATTTGTGTTTGCCTCCAGAGTAATTGCCATAAGTGGGCAAAAGCTTTAATGTCTTCTTTATACCTTCAGCTGAAATGTTTTCCATAAGCTGAGAATTTACAGACTCAAAACAATTACTGAAAAATACAGAGGACAAGAACCAAAAAAAAAAAAATTAAGAAAACCAAAAAACTGTCTTTTCCCTTCCCTAAATTCCCAGAATTCATCTTCCAATTTCATGCCTGTAAATTAGCTAAAATATTTTCAGACTATTGTTACTTTTCTGTATGTTTCATCTGATATAATTGCTTGACAACAAGCATCTCTTTCTCTGCGAGTATTCTGTAGTGAATTTATTCACATCAGGCAAGTAACATTAGACAGGTGTCTAATCTCAAAGTTTACAGATTAGACACCAATGACAATTTAATGCAAGAGCATAGGCAAGACACAACCTTGAACCATTCTGCTATCTTGTGGATACATAGACTGCCTTTTTCATCAATAGCCACAAGAAACATTAGACTGCCAAAAGTTCTGAAATCAGCAGGTTTTGACAGACCAGTAATAAATTCTGAGCAATAAAAAAAAAAAGTAAGTTTGAGCAATATCTCATAAATATAATTATTCTTTGCAGATGTTTGCTATTTAGTACAATGGAGAGAATATTTTGTTCTATCTGGCCAAGTGGTATCAGACACTATTTTTACTAAGACAAAAAGGACAAAACTGTTCAATCTCAAAAGGTAAACTCCTTGACATTAGGTTGATAAAGTCATTTGAGATTTTGTAATATGTGTGTCATACAATAATTACATTTTATTTTGTAGTTTACAAAAATCTGTTCACAAAAATACAGAAGCTTGTCATGCATTCTTTATTTTCAAAGAATAACACTCATCCTTTTCAAAGAATAACACTCATCCATGTAAACAGTCCAATTTAAATGACTGTGATTGCTTGCATATGAAAATTACTGGATAAAGAAAATAGTATCTGATGGGAATGTATTGGAAACACAGAAATCAGAATATCTTTTGTGACTTGTTTTCCAGCCTCCTGGAAGTCATATACGCAACGGAGTGTGAAAGTAAAGCTTTACAATAACAAGCCAGAAAGTAATAACTGTGCCTATGTTATTGTCTTTGTTGGCTAATTCGCTCGTATTCATCTCAGAAAGGACTGACTACCCGTCACCAGGTCAGAAGGTAAAGTACTGTAACAATGGCTTAATAAGATGTCCATTCTTCCTCTGAAGTCCTAAGTTTTCATATGCTCAGGAAGCTAAAGCTTTGAGTCACTCTTAGATACTCAAAACCAACCAGCTTTAGAAGGCCTTATGTACTAGAAATGCTACCTGCTTTCAAACACAATGGGCCTTTAGAAGTCTTGCAGGATTCTACTGTGACTTAGAAAAGAGTCCAAATGTGGAAGACTTGAAAACTTGGCCCCAGAATAACTGCAAAATGCAAGTAAAGCATTAAATTGTAACTGCAGCGTAGGAGTGGAGATGGAGTTCTCACTGGAAGTCGAATCAAATCCCTTTGTATGAAGTGAATGACCACTACTTAATATCATAATAAAAAGAAATGGAATTCTATGATCTGACTAGTATAAAACTGGGTTCTATTTGTCCATACATCAAAAGTTCTAGCACACTTAGTCAAAAGAAGGCTGTCTTTAAATAAATAACTTTCTGGAAGATTGACTGATGTTTGTTAAATACTAGATATGGTCTGACTATTAGCATGTTTCACAAAAGTGTAACTTTGCAATGTAATTCCAGTAAGGCTGCAGACCTTGTAGAACTTGTAGAGCAGAAAACTAGGGAGAAGGCAAAACACTTCTTATGCTGAAAGACCTAAAAGATTCCGTGAAGAAACTGATGGAAAGTGCTCTTCCTCTAAATGCAGATACCTGTATAGCCACAGTAACTGCAGTGAAACAACCCGAAGGCCATACAAATGACAAGACAACACAGCAGCCATAGAGCAGGACATTCCACTGACATATGGATCCTGAAAACACAAACTTCTGAATTATTGCATTTGGAAGTACAACAGAGAATAAAACCCCACTTCTTTCAGGTAGAGCAGAAGCCTATGTCAACAAGAATCACACACATATTATTGCTCAACAGGTGTACTTGAACTAGAGAGATAAACTACTTAAAATACATGGCAGGTATGTGCAAACTGTTTTGCCTCTTGTGCCTCTTTCATTGTAGGGGAAGCGCACACTAGCCAGGAATCAGAATACCTTATTCTGTAGTAAGTGGAAAAAAAAAGAGCAAAAGAAATCTTGTCAATACACAATCATCCAGTGTATTACAAGAAGAGGGGAGGACAACCTTGATAAAGCACAAGCACAGATAAAACTAAGGCATACACAAATAAGAATATAGTAAGTACACTTACCACTGAAAAAAATCGTAAGAAAATCTCTCTCCTGAGGAAGGCTTTAAGACTATTTTCCTTTTTTCAAATCTACATCACCAGTGAAGTCCCATAAATGAATATTCTCTTGCAAATAAAGTGGTCTTCTTCACTTTTGGGCAACTGCAGTAAGAACTGCCTTACAAAAAAGATCCCATAAGTGGGTTTTATTCCTGTGAGTAATCTCTTCAAAGAGTGAGGAGAAAACATGAGCTAAAATTACTTGCACAATCATGTTTCATAACTGTTCCTAGCCTAGTAGTATTGGTCCTTCCCTTTCCCAAGTACAAAAACGCACAAACTTTTCTCCCTCTTTTACTAAGAGGGGAAAAAAAAATCTGCTTATCCTTGGATACTTATGGAGTTTGGAAGAGCTGAAAACAATGGAGCACTGTGTGCCCCACTCATCACATAGACTCTGAAAAAAAAAAAAGTATGGAAGAGAATGCAGAAAGTATGTAATTACTGTTTCACAAGATAATTTCATTATTAATACATCCCCAAAGATAGCATGCACAGTAGTGCATTTTAATTAGATGGTAACTGGAGGGGGTTTGAATTTATGAGGTAATAAATATATTTCAGACTAATAAACTCCAAGGCTGAAGTGTTTATTAATCTAGAATATAAAGATTATATAGTTGATAGGAAACAACCTCAGGTTGTGCTGAGATGCCTATTGTTTCTATATTTGAAAATTAATATTTTCCTTCTTTTGGGCGCTAGATGAGAAAGCCAAGATTGCTGTGGGTGGTACTGAATGATATCAGAAACTATCCAGCAACTATGTGTTCTCAAAGGCAAAGACGATTTAAGTTGCAGAAGATATTGCATTTTTAAAGTTTCACCTTTTAATCAATTTGTCACCTCCTAAACTATTGAGTACTGCAAATATACCCTCTATACTACACCTTCTGATAGCTGTCAATGCCTTACTCTTACAGTAAGAAAGGACAGATTCCCTTGTAGGATAACGAGAGCCTTTACACGACTAACAGACCCCTCCTCTGCTCCCCCCAGATACTCAATTCTGTCTCTATTTTCCTGCTTTTGGATTCACCTGCAAGACTACACCATGTGGTGAGCAAGCACATCAATTCTAGCATCTCATTAAATTTCTTCTTTCCTTAACATGGTTCTATAAACTTTTTGCCTAGTACAGTACATCAAGGATCTGGACACTAACTGTTCACCACTGTGAGGATTTATATCCCAAACAGCTGTGCCAAGAAGTCAGAGGAATCAAATGGCATAATCTATTAACTTGTCCTCGGGTAGTTACAACTGGAGCTTTATAAATTGCCATAGAGTCCAGTCCATTTAAACTATATTACTCTGTTATTTTGAAAGTGTCAATGTCCCACACAGACAAGCCGGAAGACCAAATTTAGTCCAGGAAAAAGTGTGCATGATTGAAGTCAAAGACCAGGTTGCTTAAGCCAAAGCTAAATTTAGGCCTGAGAGAACTACAGAGAAAGCAAGAGGAAGAAACACTAGGAGGAATAGCATGTGGTACCCTCTCCTCACAGATGAAGCAAGCCTAACAAATGCAAAGGGACCCCTATCCACACATGACTGAGTGATGGCTGCTGTGGCATTGATGGACAAAACCAGAGAAATCCCAGATGTGCCAAAGAGCCACGGCACACTGGGGCAGAAGCAAGGAGAGGAGGAAAGGGGCAAGACATGTCACATCTTAGATTTATTGGTAAGAAAAAATCCTGCTTCTCTGAGCCAGTCCGTGTTGAGTGACAGCAGTAAGAAAGTTGTGTTACTGAGGGCTGTAAAGATTTAAAGATACTTAAGAAAATGTTTATTAAATAGCTCAGGTGATCCAAATATAATTGGCCGTGGGTTCAGACAGCTTCCAGTCTGGCTCCAAAGGTTCAGAGCAAAGGCCTCAACACTAAATCTTGAGAAGACTATACAGATAATTGATGGAAGATGATGATGACGGCCATTTCCAAAGCTCCTGCTTTTTAATTCCCAGGCTTATATACTCCCTCCAAATGAAACAAGCAATAGAGCTAACTTTCCAATATTAAATCTCTAGGCAGTATGTTATTCATACAGCTTATGTAGATGTCTTTACCCTCTGGAAAAAACAAAGTTTAAGAAAAATGGTTCTATCTTTGGGGAACAGTTTTAGTCTCAGGATAACTACATTAGGAAATCTAACTCTATTACTTTGTATCTTACATTTTATTACTAGATTGGTAATAGGAAATTACCAAATAAAATTGGTATTTTACTTGGTAATTTTTTTCTGTGGGCCTCGTCTAATATGAAAGATGGTGATCATCAAATTTATTCAAGTTTTCCTGTCAACAACATCATTAACCAAATCCCTCAATTTCAAAGTAAATAAAAGCATCTGGGCTTCTCGCACAGCAAGACTGACTTGCATATTTAAGCCTCATATATAGATGAATTTGCACTGGACCAAATTTGCATATTAATGAAGGACTAATTGCTCTTTGCAGTCAATTTTATGCAGATGAATTTACTCCTCTCAGTACAATTTTCATAATGTTCAGAAAGAACCAAAAAATGTAAAACTTTTTAAAAGTGCACAAATGTTAGACAATCAAGGAAGAAATATCATAATGACATCAAACGGCTTTACATTAAATTCTATATAATTCATCTTTTATATTGTTCCTTTATTTTAACAGCCTCCCACAAAGAACGGAACAACTCATAGAATAACTTCATCTTATTCCCCCTCCTTGGTCTCAAATTTTAACAGCTGTAACAACCCATTATATTATCTTGTTTCCAGCTGGAAGGACGAAGCCTGAATTTTTAGAAGTTAATTTTGCTAAACAGGAATTTATTTTCTCTCAGTCATCCTCATGCCACCGGTCAGTTAGGAGATACCCTGCCCCCCATGACTTTAAGGTAGTTTCTACCCAGTTTTGCACTATTAAGAAAAAGTTCAAGGCCCAAATCCCCGTTCAGTCTCTGCTTCTGAACTGAAGTACAAAATACTGAGAAAAGGACAGGAAAGTACATGGGAAAGAGAGACATCAACAAATACTGAGGAAAAAATAGTAACATTACGGAGGAAAGGGGAAAATATAAATAGTGGAGTAGAAGAGGAGAAGAAGTGAAAATGGAAGGAGAGAAAAATGATGACTCAATATCTATATTCATGTCTAGCTAAAAAGAGGAAAACTGAAGGATTTGGAAGAAAGTTCAAGGCAAAGTAAACAAAAGAGAACAATGCAGCCACAAATGTACGCACAAAAAAAAAGAAAAAGAAAGGGAAAGACAAGGAAACAAGAAATAAAGTGAGAATTAAAGAATAGAAGATATATAAAGAAATAGATAAATAAGAAGATAAGAAAAACACAGTTTTTGCTAATTCTGTTGGAACACAAGGGCAGAATTAGTGGAAATGCATTAGGAATCTGAATTTGCATGTATAGCCTTCCTCTTGCCAAGGAGAAAAGCCTTATTTTAACCGTGAAGACTGATACCCATAATATTTATATGTAACACAAAATCACTTACGGAAGATTATTATAATCAGAAAAGGAATAGCATAAAAATTCTATCTTTAAATGACTTCAAGGCCTTTTGTAGAAGGAACACGGGAATACAGTTCACAATCACAACATCTGCCATATCTTTGGCTGTATTTGTTGCCCTTCCGTACAGCTTTTGCTGTTTTAACATACCCTATTTAAAACACTCAGTACTCAAGATGCAGATATAAGATGGTTTTATAGCAGTATCAAAAACTTTCTCATGTTTTTTTTCTATTTCTTTTCTAATAATTCCTAGCATCATACCTGCTGCCTGGACCACAGAGCACTGAGCTTACAGATCTCCTATAACCCCCCAGTTTTCTTCCTGAGAAGCAATAGTTTATAACCATCACAATATTTCATGATCAAAATAAAAAAAGTCTTCAGTATGAACACCTTTTGACTGAGCTATAGAGTCCTTCCCAAAGAAGGATCAGAACAGCTCCTGAGCCTCAGCTCCAAGGTGGAGAGAGCACAGAAAAACTTCCAGAAGGTCGCTTTGCAGTCTCTCCTTTTGGTCTTTCCAACCTTGATGACAGAAGCCACAACATATGGAGCATTTGTTAGGAATATACTCCTCCCATGAGCAATAAGGGCAATAGTTGTACTGAGGCAAGATCTAGCCATCGCAGGGGAAAAAAAAAAGAAAAGAAAAACAAAAAAAAAGGCTTTAGGGCAGAACAGTTGGCAGAAAATATCAAACTGAGGCGAAGGACAGGGAAAATGACCAAGAAGCTTTCACTAGCATTCAAAAAGGAACAGACCACAGAACAAAGACACACAGAGTTATAAAATAACAGCAGTAATAATTGGAAAAAGAATGAGAAATACTCTACCAGGAAAATATTGCAATGCTACTGCTGAAGAATTTTCACCGAGGAAACAAGACTTAGTTCAGCTGATCAGCCTGGAGGACTTGCTTTTAAAAGTTATTTGAAAACAACCTACAGTTCTTTGTGCACTCTGAAAATCCAGCTTTTATTCTGGATTATGAATTTAAAATGTGTTCCCATTTTGCTCATAGAGAGGAATGAATGCATCCGCCTTTATAACTTCTGTACACAGCATTTGAAAACCTGCTATGGGCACTCCCCCTTTTTTTCCAAAAGATATCTGGTTCAAGTGATTAATGCTGTGTGAATGTAAACAAAGATAATTATTCAAACAAGAACAAGATGTTCCACCCAAAATGATTAGCTTTTTCAGTGGATGAGATGCCTACTTCTAATCATCAAGAAAGGTTAACCTGACCAGATTTAATTAGCTACTTAATACAATAATAAAGATGCATACATAATTGGTGAGGAAAAGACTGCAGAAGCAACACTGAATTCAAACAAAATACCTCCGTCAGGCACAAAGCCTGGGCTGTTTTTACATGATTACACTGATGTAAGAATTCCCAAGTTTTTATATCCACTATACACACTTCTGTAATTGTCTATGTGGAACTGCACCCAATTAATAATAATAAACATATATTAAAGAAACAAAAAACCCAAGAAACAGCATCCCTAAAATTCAATGATAAAACAACCTTAGTGATACTTCTTAACACTGTGATTCAAATTCATAGACTAAGTCAACTGGTTTGTACAGATTGAGGACTACAGCCTTAAAATGAAATAAATTACTATTTCCTCACAATCAAAAAACCTTGAAAATGTTCATCGCTTCTTTGGAATCACAGTTGCTCAACCAACCACTACAAAGCAAATTTCTGACTCTGAATTAAGAAGCAGCTCTTCCTGCTAAAGTGTATTTTAATAGCTACTTCTCTGCAGAACAGATGTTTTCAAATTTTGTGGGTACCATAAATATTAAGAACTGGGCAATATATTTTAGAAGGCAGTTCTCATTAATCTGCTAGCATTTGATTTCTGAATGAGAAGGACTACATCTTATGGAAGATTTTGTTATACATAAGGAGATATCAGACATGTTTTTAACAGAGTTGATATTTTCAGTGAAAAAAAAAATACTAGTCTTACTCTGGAATATTTCCTAATAATGAAAGCTTTCTATTACAATAATAAAACAACTTGCAAGTATTTAAATGTTATATATTGGCAATACTGCAAAATATATTACATTTCAAAGAATGTTAGGAAATTTTATTAGCCTTGTATCTCTGGATAACATGTATAGCACTTGTTGATTGGGGCAGGTTGTATCTCAAAGTGTTACCAAATAATGAGTTTTAAAGTGGAGGACTGGCCATCAGACATTCCATTTTCTTTTGGTAAAGTTTGAACATCCCTTAAAATAAACAATTCAGTGCAAACCAACATATCCGATACTGATTTATTCTACTCATAAAAAGTAACAACATAATGGTAAATTCAATCTATTCAATGAAGAGTTTATGAGCTTAAATATATCAAAAGGGCAATGAAAGCTAATATATAGTGATTAAATAACAATCTGTGAGAAAAAGACACACAACTTCCAATTCCATTATACCGAAATCATATACTGATGAAAAGCAGGCTTTTGAATTGTTTCAAAGGAAGCTGCAACCATTTGCCCTTTTTAACAGCTTGGAAGTTCACAAGGAAGGATTAATTTATAATTTAACTGAAATATATCTCAAATAAAGTTTTTGATTAAAATCTACATTTCTGAGCCTCCTGGCAGTGCCAATATCGCTGAAACAGGACATCAGCTGCAACGCCAGCAATTCTGGAATGCAATGCAATAAACTGTAAATCAGTTTTGTCCTACTTTCATATTGGTTTAACAATAAAATAAGAACTTTGATGTTTAATATTTAAATAATATAATTATTCCTTTAGAACTAAGTTCTGAAGTACCCTTCATGGGTACACAGTGCAAAACAACAACGATGAGAATGTGGTTTTGCTACACTAGGAGGCTTTAATTTGTAGGACCCAGTTGAAAGGTGCAGCACAATTTGTGTGCCACAGGAGATTCCGCTCTTTAGAAGGGGAATCGTTCTCCCACAATGAAGATAGATCCATGCATAAAATTGAACAACAAAGCTTAAATACTGTCAAAGCAGAGAACTGCGAACAATATCTACTGCAGTTGCTCAGAAATCATCACCAGCTGGCTATCCTGGTGCCTTGGTTTTGAAACCCATACACAAGGGTTGCTTTCTTCATCGTTGTTTCAGAAGTCAAGATTTGAGCAAGTAAAGCCTCCCTTTTCCTTTCCCCCTCTCCCCTACCTTTTGTCCCTTCAGGATGGGTGAACACAGAAAAATTTAGATTTTTGGGAGGAATGCCTATACTTATGAGCTAAGTATTGTCTCTGAACATTTAGTGAATTAGTAACGTTCCGACGCAATAACTTTTCTGGTTTGGAGGAAGGTTAGAGAGAAGGTCAGTTCTGCATCTGCGCTACAACCAGGGAATGCAGGGTGATTATAACTGCAACTGTTGATTTTTGCCAACCATACAGGACACCAGAAATACAAAAACATTTCCCACTACTTCAATAGTTCCAAGGTACTGCTGTAAATACAAAGACAAATACAATTATCTGCTGTAACAGAGAAAACTTTTGTATATTCAAGGAAATGTGAGAGAAAGATGTCATTCATTTTGATTTATAATGCATTTTGTCAGATCAAGCAATTACAGAGTTACACCCACCGAGGAAGGATAAGAGAGTGATAGAGGCACATAGGCTGAACTAGGACTTTGTGATGCAAGGAACATTCAAAGTAGCAGGAGCTTCGGCGATGCAGAAGACAGGCATTACAACATGACTGTGAGTGGAGAGATCACATCAACTGCCTATGCCTCCAAATACTCTTAACCCATGCTGTACTGTACTATGCAGTATTTGGCCACCGTTTCATATATGTTACAATACAAGCTATGCACTGGAACTAAATCATGGTTATCTAATTAGGAAGACAATTGTTTATAGCACTCTGCCTTAATTTGTTCCAGAAATTAAAAAGAAAAAAGTGTAATGAATACAAAAGGAAAATGAAAGAAGATAATGTTTCATGATTAAGGCAGATGAATACTACCTAGGGAACGGAATACTACCTCTACTTCTACCATGGAGTTCCAGTGCAATGAAAGGTAAGTTATATAAAGCCATGCTCTTCAACATTCGGTTGCTAACTGGGCTCTCAACATGAAAGCATCATTAAATGTAAAGTCTAGTTTCAGCTCTATTGCCTGGAATGTTGCACTGCACAGTTCAATTACAGGAAGGAACTGTGACAGCTGGAACAAGCTCAGGAAACAGATTCATCTGAGATTTTAGTTGCTGAAGTCTATCAGTATGTTTACATAGCTGTGGATGCAGACTCTAAAAGAGATTCTCTCCCACAGTTTTCCTTCTAAAATGCCAAATTTGTATCTACATTTAAATTTTAGTAAAGGCTAAGGTCTTTCATACAGCAGAGGTGAGACACGATGTCTCAAACTTGAGCTGTGTCTGTCTGCATTAACCGTAAGCTGGAGCCATGGTCCATTCTCTCCACCCTGCTACTTCACATGGGCTTGACTTCAGCCTATGCGTGCACTGAAGTGGTTACTGGTAGGTATAAGTCTCGTAGATCACTCATATAGGACAGAGGCCATGGTGATTCATCTACATAGCCAGGGCCTACAAGGGCTCTACTAAACACTTACCCACTCAAAAAGATAAAAAGATAACTGGCACTCTTAAGGCAGCAGAGTTTGCAGTCCCACCAATATCGTTAAGAAATGCTACTAAAAATGTAAAAAGTTAAATAGTGATAATTAGCATAGTAATTCCTGTTAAGGTCAAAATTCATATTGACTAATATCTGAGTACTGGAAAATAGCGCTCACCTTTAGTGACAATTGCAACCCTGACTTATTTCACTGAATTAATTTTGAGAATAACAAATCTTTATATCTGAGTGCAAATAAAGACATCTACTTCATCAGTGTAGTAAGAAACTGGTCACTTAGTGAAAATAAGATGGATTAACATTCCCTATTTATCATTGCATTCTTACTCCATAGTTTTCAAGGGCCATGTAACAGCATGGTGAACTGAAACAAAAACTAAACTGCAAGTTTACTTGCTCAAGCATTCTTTACTATTTGCATTATTTCAAAATGTAAAATAACTAGATTTCTCTGTATCTTGTATACACACTCAGATACTTTCTACACAATTATTCCTAGTGTCTAGTGACTTAAGTCCAGAAAGCGTACGTACACTTATGTCTAGACAGATAAGGATCTACAGATTATGTGTGTACAGAGAGGGAGTGTGAGTATGCAGGCATTGTACGTAACAAAAGTAGAGCACTACTTATCACCTAATGCAGATGGATAAGTCCACTTTGGAGATCTCTGCAAACTTGTGAAATCAGGATGACGTGTTTGGAATTTTTCCTCTCTTCTCCACTGCTGAAGTAACCCAGGCAAATGCATGTTGGCAGCTCCTTTAAAGATTCAAACTAACCCGTTTTACATAATAACCTTCAGCTGCATTAAACACAAACACACAAAAAACAGGTAACACAAATACCAAAGTCTAAATTTGTATTACATATCGAATACATAAAGTCTGAATAATTTTGCAATTAAATCACAAGTATACTCAAATAAATTTTACAATAAGTTGGATTGCCCATGAGACAGATTAGTCTTTTAGGCGCAAAGTCTGCACCCAGAGCGAAGTTCCAGAAACAACGTGGTGTGCTTTCCAAGGGAATTGGGGAATGGCAAATAGATCAAGACATCTCTAGACCTATTGTTTCCTATCAAACCAAGTAAAATCCAGTCTCCTGGGGTACTATAAGCCCCTGCTCAGAACAGCTCTGTCAAATGCAGAGTGTATTACAGACCCCTCTTATTCCATAGCTCCTAATGAGCATTTGCCTCCAGACTGAACTGCATGGCTTTCATACTTTTTGTGTATTAATTTATTTGCTGCTGGGCATAAGAAAAGCTTAAATCATAACTCTCTGAAATACCAAATGAAACTAATCTATTTCCAATCTAAATTTTGATTAACTATATTACTTCAGCATTGCATCTTATCACTACAAATTACTTGGAGGTATCTGCAACAAAGAAGCTCTATAGAACTATTGAATGCATGAGAATCAATATAAAAATATTTACTTTGAAACTTTCATTTATTTTCTCCAAATTGTTAAAAAATATATTTGGTTGGTTGAAATAATGTACAGACAGAGTATAGAAAGATGAGGTGACAGAAGAGATCGTTGTGAATCAACTCCATTTTACCAGGCACATAAAACTAAACTAGCCTCAGCTTGATGCAACTGTTGCATCTCCAAAATTAATGTTAGACATGAAATAGAAAAAGTGCTGGTGAGACACATTTATCTTATGGGGTTTTTTTGTTATTATTCCTCTTCTACATTTTCAAAATATCCCTTAATGCTCTTTCCTTTCAGAAGGAAATCTAAGTCTCTCAAAATAATATTTACAATCTCAGCTGCAATTTCTTTCATGCTAATTCACTCTGTATGTTTGTTATTTTTTTGTGAGGAATAGTTCTGCTTGAGTTCTCCACTTAGAACAAAACAACTCTGTTTTCCTGATATACTTCATACTCAAATTATTCCGAAGTGTAGCACAGAGAAATGAATTAGATAAGGCATAGGGAAATGTGTAATCCATACATCCATACACGGCTGCCATGACAAGCTCACCAGTAACTGATACAGCTTTGAACAATAAAACAACTTTAATGAGAGATGATACTGACCCAAACGCCAGAGTTATCACCACTACTTTCTTTAAAAAAAAAAAAAAAAAAATTGATTTAACTTCCACTTCAGCAGTCTCCACTGACAAATATTTTAGTGCAATATCTACTTCTGATTTCCACTTAAAATACCTTTAGATTGTTACTTAGATATATAAGAATTTCAAGAGCAATCTCCATCTTAGTTTTCTACAGTCCTATTGAAAAGGAACCCAACTTCTTTTCTCTTTCTACCTAATTCAAAGACAGATGTAACATACCGGATCTTTTGCTACCTCCTCTCTAAATTAATAACATTGTTTCTGTGCAGCCTTTCATAAAGTTTCCAGATGAAAATAACAGTGTCTAGCGCAGTAGGTCCCTTGTTTCTGGTTACCGCTAACACAGAACCAGATACAATTCTTTCTTTCCTACACCTATGCCTACACTGCAGTAAGAAGTGCAACCCAATGCACAGGGGTACCTGGGCTGCAGCTCTTCAAATCAGCAGCAACACAGCTGCAGCAGCGCAGCCCACAGCCCCTGCCCGCAGTTTCGGAGACACTGCTGTCCATGCCAGGCGGATGAACGCAAGGTTAGCTTCCGTAGGCGTGTTGTAGTCACACATCTGACTGCTGCAGCAAGGCTGGTTCCAGGAAACTGAAACTATAAGGTAACCTTCATGATTAAGATGAGCTATCAATAATCATCTATTTTTAAGTACAGCATCCTATAAATCCTCCTAATTAGCAAACTAGATGTCTTCTTTTTAGCAAACAATCCCCAGCCTACTTCCTTATTTATTTTCTTGAATTCAATTATATTTGCCACCTGCTGGCCCAATCACCTAAATGACAGATTCTGGATGTAAGGTAGAAGCTGGGCCATAAACAATAATTTCATTATAGTTCAATTTAAAATATTTGCCTGCACGTATTTTCTCTGCTTTATGAAGAATGTTTATGCTATTTCCTCCTCCAGAGCTCTGATAGCTGTGGGACTCCACACTCCCGTTGGGAGACGCAGCAGCAGCAGCAGCAGCAAGAATTTTGCACTGCTCCCTATCCTCCACTGCCAACCCCACAAGAAATTAAAGCTGGGAGTTTTCTGGAGGCTGAATAAAGAGGGAAGAAACAATTTCCAAACCTAGACTGAAAATTTGATATGGCTCCAAAAAAGGACCCTTGGTAAAATAAAGGTTAGGAAATATTTCTTTAGAAGACAAAAATAATAGAACTTCTTTTGACATGAAAAGAAATGGAGGCAGCTGTACTCCTGTTGTTATTTACCTATCATGAGGCTCTAAAAATCTATCTACTCCATAAACCCAATGATTTACATTTCCAAAAATCTTTCTGAATGAAATCCAGCCTGTAAAATGCACACCTTGCAGGCAAACTGTTTAACTTGAAGGATGAATTCAAATGCTTTGTTCAGCATAATGGACTACTCTCAAGTTTGGTAAAAGTAAACGGGCACTGAAGCCCTTCATTACCTTTAAGGATTAAATGACACAGAGGAGGATTGCTACCCAACTGTGAAAGCAAACCATCCTATCATGCACGAGTGGAAGGAAAGACTGAGGACTGAAATCTGTTTGGGTCCACTTTGCTCTTGACTAGAAACTCAACAACATCCAAACTATCAGGGTTCTACAATTCAGGCCTCCAAAGAAATCCACATTTCCTTCCATGACCTTTTGAACCACAATTTACAAAGCTACCTTCAAAAAATGGCTGGTACATTCTGAAGCCATTACACCGTCCTCAAAAAACACCAAAAACATGGAAAAGCTGCCCACTTCCCCCCCTATTACAGTATATATAAATCCATGCTGCTTTCTTTACAATTGCAGAAACTTTCTCCATTATGTTTTATTATAACTAGTTAAGAATACATATACGCACAAGTTACTCTCTAGCAATTCATTTATTCCATGATTCTGCATCTTTCATTTCATCAGTCCTCTCCCAGATTTATTTTCCATTGACTTTCACAGTTTGAAAATCAATGTTAAGCCAATATTGGGTAAAATTATTACTTTACCATACTTATTTTGCAATAAATAGTAATTTGAGTGAGTGTATAAAACTGTATTATATATAAATGAAAACATTAACCAAACTGGAGGCATACAGTCGGTTAATGCCCTAATAGAGCAGCCTTGGAGAGAGAAACTGTACAGCATTTTTATGTAGCATGTGGGAAAACTGTGCAGCATGGGAGTTTTGAATGTTAATACTGCAGCAGTACTAAATCTACTGTGTCAGACTGTCTGCAAGCAAACCAGATTTAAGGAAGTACATTTTTACTGCAGCATTGCAGGCTGAAAAATGGTTAACTTGGTTAAGTTCAACAGAAATAAGTTCAGCTGACTTAAAAAAGAACAGACGTGAATTATGTGTACTTGTTAAATACTCACAGACAAATAGTTCTGTATATAGACAATTACGTGAACTGTATAAAGATTCAAATTATGGATCAAAGAGTAATCTATTTTACAATTATATTTTAACACTGTGGCAATTATATACGATAGAGAGCAATTACTGCATCAGGATCTAAACAATGAAAAATAGAAAATAATTCCGTTGACCGTAATTTCATTGCTTAATGTCTTTTATCTGCTCTCATGTCTTTCTCTGAATGTACTGTAAAATGTTAGATGGATATCTGAGTAACCCTGTGCAGGCTTCACAGATATTATTTTGTAGTATTCTACATTTTCTTCTATGTTAAATGAAAAAAAAATGTTCTATTGCACACAGAAATACACACAGGACAAATGCTGTTCAGCTGCTGTTATCACTGTGACACATTTAAGAAATTTAAACAAACATGCCAACTCTTCTGGAAGCCGTGAATTAGTTGTCTTTCCATAAGCACCAAATACAACTTTGGCCTCACTGAAGACTGCAGAAGGCATTCTGCAGGCCCTTTCTGAAAAGAGGCACAAAGAAACATCCTCTGTACAGAAAAGTTCTGCAAAATGGTATGCACGACCGGGAAGTTTGGACAAGTACGTATGCACGCATACACACACACATGTTTTGCGCATCTATTACAGTACAGCTAGAGTCCTAACAGTGTGATGATGTATTAAATTGATAGGTTAATTTACCTATATCTGTCCCCCTCTCCCCATGCTGTTGTTCTCTAGCTCTCTTCCCTTTCAGTGGGCTGAAGAGAATCTTTTGTTGGTTTGTATATACTCGATCACGTGTTCCTTGTCCACAGCCCCTGCTCACACAGTTGACATCTCCATTTGGGCTTCTCTAGGAAGCTGCTGGCAAAACTATAACTGTAATGATTTCAGAACAAACATACACACACACCCCCAAGCAGTGTGGTGTGATGAACTCTGCATCAAAAGCAGAAATTACAGAGTGGTAGACCAAACTTTTCAAATTTGAGTGCCTGAAGTTACACATCCAGATCCTTATTTACACATATTAGGATGCCTGTTTTTCACCAGACATGCTCAGGCCTCCCAGTTACTAGGACTTTCTGCATCACCTGAAAAAGTTTTTTTTTTTAGGTACTTACCTATGGATTTCTTGCCCAACTTCAGACAATCAGGTCCTCTGATTTTCACTTACAAACTTCAGCACTTCAGCTGCCACATTAATAAAAATGAGTCTGTTAATTTGCTGGAGCTTGAATGGCCCCCAGCAAACTTTTTGTTTGTATTTTTGATCTATGAGCAGTCAGAGACTTGGCTGAAACTGATGGACAAGACAGTAATTTTCTACCAAAAATAGGGAAGACAATGCCGTACTTCAAATCATGCAAGCTTACATGCTTAATCGTTATAATGTCTTCTGAAAGAAGTTATATATGTGAGCCTAAGATGAATTCCAACATTCCTTCACCAGTATTTCACTTTGTAAGGAGTTCCTAGCTAAGTGGTAAGTACTCTTGTAAGCAGTCTTCCATTAATTCTTTCTGTTAATGAAGAAAAGTACTGAGTGAGCTAGAACTCACTCTTAAATGAAGATAATCATTGTCATAAACAAATGTTTTAGTTGACAGTTTGAGGGATATGAGTGTGCTGTGATTTACTTCAGAGAGTTCAGTTCAGCTGAAGACTCAGACCATAAGAGTAAATGAATTAAACAGTTTCACCCTCCCCTCATCTCTAATTGTCTAAATCATAAAGTCACCATTCTAATGGACAAAATTGGAGATCTTTGCAAAAAGACACTAGTTTTGTTTTGTGACATAAGTGCAAACATACTGAATTTTCTCTACCCACTCAGAACTACTATGCCACTGCAAGAAAAGTGTACATTACAGCAAGATACAAATGTGTCTTGCTTAACAAACAACACTGTTATCTCTTTTGACCAGACACCAAGTAGATGGCACTATCTCTTAACCATACGCTGCAGACAAAGCCTCTGGCAGGTTGAAAGTGGAACACCTCATACTATCACATATCCACTTATATTATAACTAAACCACTGAAAAATAAGCATACAGCCAACTATGAAATACACATGAAACGCATGGGCGAAAAACCCTTCCGTGGAAATGAAGTGTCACATTTGGAAACGAGGACTAGTCAACTATAAGGATCTAAAGGCAATCTATGCATTTCCTCCTAAACCATGCAAGCGTGACTACTGTACTTACTCTGACTTAATTGAAAAATGGCTAAGTTTGTGCTTGCTTTCCAAAACAAAAATAATTTTTGAATTAGAAGGAATACTCTCATTTTATTCCAGAAACCTTTGCCTTCTGAATTAACATCTGCATCCTAATTTTTACAACCAAAACATTTGCATGGTTAAGCATGGGGAAGTATGATGAACAACTTAATGATACCAGCTTAAATGATACTAGTTTCATATGCAGTATTTAGGTGAAAAGGCAGCACATTTCTGAACAAGCCGTTGAAGCTAACACCTGATTTTGTGGTAACTAGGGGCACTTGATATCCATAATATCAGCAACAAGTAATCCTGCATTTTGCATAATTCAGTTACTAATTTTTCAGCATTACTACAGCATACTATACTAGTAGCCTCAAAAACATCTGGAAACACATACTCATTGTTGTTAAGGTCAATGGAATGCCTATCACTGATTTCAACAAGGGCAAGCATGATAAAATTATAGACACACATTTCTGTGTGATAAATACCCTAACAAATTTTGTAATGAACAATCATAATTCCATAAATCACCAACATCAATATCTCCTCTCCAACTAAACCATTTTTATTAATGAAATCAGAAAACAGCGAGCTATCCGTGGGCATAAGCAGAAGGATTTCCTAATGGCAAAGCAAGTATTTTTATTTGTATATAATGTTGAGGTAAAGAGGGCCTTGATCCTACAGACTCATGCAAATAACTTTGTAGACAAGGAGCTCCTTGATTCTAATGAGACTACTCACTTATGTATGCTAATCACATACATTCACAGGATTATGTCCTAAAAATTACAGCAGAGGTAGACTGCACTGCATATTCGTTCTTTGCATATTCAATTTTACCCACGATTCTGATAAAATTAAGGAAAAGTTATATAGTTTTGCCTCTAGATTCATAAACCTTCTTGTAAATCATCTGGGCATAATTCCTGCCACTTCTATAAACTATGACGGACAGAGATTTTATGGTGATTGCTTTGTAACAGAAAGTAGTTAGACATGCCTAGAAACTTGTATTAGAGGTATATTTGTCGTGAATGAATGCAATAAAGTTGTATAAAAAGAATTTTCCCCCCACAATATTTACATTTCAAACCCTGTGTTCAATACCTTCACTAATATATGCTCCTTTTCTGAATGGATTACTTACTTCAATTAAAAGCCTGTCAGGCATTTTATTTATTTGTTTGTTTATTCATTTTTAAGACTAGGTTAAGCACCTTCACTCAGCATTTGTTTTTCATGCAGCCTCCTCAAGTACACTAATGCCAGACAACTTCATTGTAAGTAGGTCTGGCCCACGAAAATCCTATTCAGCAGGCTACGCCTGCTTTTATTCTAATCCAGTAGCTTCTCTCATCAACACCCAGAGAAGTATCTTGTCCTCAGAGAGTTGGGAAGTTTCTCCTAATGCCATTTTTTACAGTTACTAATGCTTGAGCCTCCCATTATTATAAATCAAATCTAGCAGAATATGTTGGTTTCCCAGGGTGGGAAAAAATCTTCTAGCATTACACTTTGTATTACAGCACTCATCTCTACTGATTTGTAATATACTTGCAATAAATAGGTTTGAGTTTTAGTTCAACCAAATCACTTCTGTTCAGGCTATTAGTCAATTTTAACAGCAACATATTGCTTGTACAGTATATTAGTAAGAAAAAATATTAACATGTATTAATCTAAACATGAATGGAATACCAATGTTTTAACAAGGAAGAACTTTGCATTCGCTAATAAGAGACTCCAGAAAGTTGGGATGAGTGGGGAGGGAAATGAAGCAAGCACGGAAGAAACTTTCATTTAGTAATGGTCAACAAGAGCTAGTACAGAAAAGATGACTGTAATTTTGTCAAAATATTGGAGAATATTTATGACAGGGAGCAAAACAGTGTGTTCTCTAGCTTCGAAGAGGACCCAGTGCTCACTTCTATTACACCTCTAAACTGATGAGTGAGGACTCTAGCTGAGTGTCTGAATGTAGTCCAGCATTTCTGCAGTAAGGATCCAGGCAGCGCTCACCTACTATCAGATGGGAATCTTGAAAAACACTTCCAAGATAAATTAAAAATCTGAAGAGAAGCAAAGATGAAAGCAATAGCATCATGCAAAGGCAAACTACCACAAATTAATTTAAAGTTTTTTTTCCTTTTTTTCCCCCCCCTTTCCCCTGTTTCCTTTTCTTTTTTTAACACATTTGACCATGAAGTACANGAAGCTGGGATATGCAAGAAATTATGCACTGGATCTAGATGACAAGCATTTCCTTGAGACACATTGGTGATTTATTCAAATGTAACTCCCAATAACACTTCTATGAGCCAAAAATCTACATCTTGTTCCTGAGGTCCTCCTTCAGTCTAATTATTTTACCTTATGCAACGAATGTTAAAAAACAAAATACCAAATAATCATTTAATGAATAATGGCACGTTTTCTTTTACCAAAGAACTTGACTGGCATAAAACAAGTACAAAAAATAACTGATGCATAATCCATATTTTACAGTCTTATAAAATTAGTTTTAAATTATTTTTAAATTCGGTAATATATTGAGTCATTTTAACTTTTTTTTTTTTTTAATTATCCTTTCTGTACTTGTAAAACGTTATACACATAATCTGGATAATCTTATTACATGATGAACATGGTCTTACTTGTGGATACGACTTCCTAATAAACTAACACACATCTGCTAATACAAAATCTTTTTTGTTAGAAAAGAAGCAAAAAAGCCCTCCATATCATTAGAAACAGAGAATTTTATATATTGTCACCAAACTAAAACCAGTAAGTAAATATTAACTTTGTGAAGTGCAAAACAAGTTTTATTGACCAGTGAGGTAAATATTGACTGAAGTGAAGCAAATATTTATGTGCTGACGTTAATGGGACAAACCCCGTTCAACACGACAAACAAGATTTTGCCTACTATATTTCTGTGTTTGTATTTATTCTGAAAGTTCTGAAAGGAAATATCTGGAAATCTGTCTACAGTGGTAATGCTTTTTAAAAACAATTGTTTTTCCTTAGCCGCTAAAATGAATATGCATTCAGAGGGCCAGAATATTTTTGACCTTGTACAAGACAGAGGTTTAACAAATTTTTTTCAGACAGAATGTGTTAACTCATTTACTAAAATCTGACCAGACAACAACATCCAAGACCTCTGTTTAACTGATCTCTAAAAAGGTAAACAGAAAGTTGATCAATTTTCAGCCACTCACAAAAAAAAATTTTTCTTACGCCTATAGTGGTAACTAACACCAGTAGATTCTTTATCACACCATTTGTTCAGGTATGGTCAATCAAATAAAACTTTTAATGGCAAACAATCTTAAAAATTACAAAGAACCCCAAAAGTAGATTTTTTGTCTTCTGTGAGCTAAAGGCTGCTGCCCTATCAGCACAGGGACAGAGCAGTTACACGACCACTTAGAGGAAGCAATACCTCAGCCTGAGGTACCAACAGAACCAGCTGCAGTAGAACAGCATTTGCTCCTATTGACAATGTGCCACAGAAGCCCCCCCCCGCCCCCAATAAAACCATTTCCCACTATAAAACACAAACTAACCTAAATTAATAAGCCAATATAACTTTTAAACATTTCCGTTTTATGAATAACGTTAGAACATTCATTTGGGTTTTGAACCTAAATTATATTAATATTTACCAAGGAAAATAAAGAATAATTAAGGATATAACTATAAGCAGGTACTACAGATGGAATATAAATTAACAAACCTATCTACCCCTTCCTAGTAAACCCCCTCAGGATAGGTTTTTAGGTACATCAGAAGTCATTATTCAATAGAACAATTCACACAAGGATTCACACATTCAGACTAAAGAATTAGATTGAAAAAAAAAAAAATTGAGTAACTTCAAAGATTCTACTGAAAATTCTGGCACCTTTAAGCACACCCATTGAGAATACCAACATCTTACACAGTGGATGATCATTACAGTACATCTTCTGACCTAAATACCTTTGTAATGGTCTTACAACAGCAATTAACACACATCTTCTAAAATTCTTTAACAGCTGAATGTTTTTTGAGTAATTGTATTTAACAGATCCTTCAGTGTCACTACAAGAAAAGACCAGTTCAGAAAACAGCTTCTCCACTTCATTCTAATGACCATGGGAATCGCTCTTTCTTGTGGATAAAGACAGAGGCTGAGCACCCTCCTGTGCAGTGAGCAAAAATTACAACTGCCCTTTGTGGCTCCACTATCTAATTTTCATTCAAGGCTCTACCTGTACATAAAACCCAAGACTCCGGGATCTAATTCACCGGTTTTAAAGCAATTATATGAGACCATTTCAGTGGAACTACTCAGTTTAGAATGACTTAACAGAAACGAGCACACTGCTGTACACAGAGTAAGATTTCTGGAAACCTCAGGGAACAAGATGATGTCATTGCATTATAAAAATATCTAGTTCAAATTCTTTGTGAGTCTGCTTGACAAAGCGTACACAATCAGACTTCAACAATGAAATTCAGGCTCCTCTGCCATCACTCCAGTGATGAGTTTTCAAAACTGGACTCTATTCTTCAGTGCCCCTTAAATATGGGAGCACAGGAACCGTTTTCTTGTGCTCAAAATTCAAACTGAAGTAAAGGTTGTATAATTGCACAAGCTAGTTTTAAAAAGATTGAGCATTCAAAGCTCAGGAAGCATTGAAATTTTAAAGGCCATATGAGCCTCTCAGCAAGACTTTCAAATCCTTCAAACAATTTAAACTAAACCCCCTTAATTTTGCAAAAGTCTTCCATAGTCAAGTAACATTTTGTGTAGAATGAAGACAACCAATAAAGCCTTTGAATATTCAGGACGTTCTGCTATTTTACAGACTCTTGCAGGGAAACAATTTTTTATCACATCATTAACTACAATTCCTTTCGACATCTCTAGATCAGTTCCTTTAAATTTCACCAAAGATGTTTCCTGTACATCTAATTTTCAAGGACTAGTTCCTTCCACACCTTCCGATGAAAAATAGTGATATAACAGTTTATTATGAGAAAATAAAATTAAGATTGTAATCCCTTAAACTGTTCTACGCAGGAGGACTTCTGCAGAGCTCCTTTGGGAATTAGGATTAGGATAGAAATATTAGAAGAAAATATTTTGTATGTATAAAAACAGCTCTCAGCATCTTTTAGTACAATGTACCTGTTGAAAAAGTAAGTATTGTGCTGCCAGGGCACCACCAGCACAGTTCCACGAGTTTCAGTGTTTGTTCCAATATTGTCTCATGCATTTAACAAGCAAAGGGAAAGCAGGAATACACTGATGAAATCTGCTGATGGTATCAATTAAGAAGGTACCACCTATACCTAGGAGGATGAGAAAGTCTGGGATACTTATATCAGAGCAGATATATACACCTGAAAACATGCCTAGACACCAATTCACAGAATCACAGAATCACAGAATAGTCAGGGTTGGAAGGGACCTTTGGAGATCATCTAGTCCACCCCCCCTGCCAGAGCAGGGTCACCTACAACAGGTTGCACAGGACAGCGTCCAGGCGGGTTTTGAATGTCTCCAGAGTGGGAGACTCCACAACCTCTCTGGGCAGCCTGTGCCAGTGCTCCACCACCCTCAAAGTAAAGAAGTTCCTCCTCATGTTAAGATGGAACTTCCTATGTTCAAGTTTGTGCCCATTACCCCTCGTCCTATCAATGGGCACCACTGAAAAAAGACTGCTCCCATCCCCCTGGCATCCTCCCTTCAAGTATTTGAAAGCATTAACAAGATCCCCCCTCAATCTTCTTTTCTCCAGACTAAAGAGACCCAAATCCCTCAGCCTCTCCTCATATGAAAGATGTTCCAATCCCCTAATCATCTTTGTAGCCCTTTGCTGGACCCTCTCCAGCAGATCCCTGTCCTTCTTGAACTGGGGAGCCCAGAACTGGACGCAGTATTCCAGATGCGGCCTCACCAGGGCAGAGTAGAGGGGGAAGATGACCTCCCTCGACCTGCTGGCCACACTCCTTTTGATGCACCCCAGGATGCCATTGGCCCTCTTGGCCGCCAGGGCACATTGCTGGCTCATGGTCATCCTGTTGTCCACCAGGACTCCCAGGTCCCTTTCCACAGAGCTGCTCTCCAGGAGGTCAGCCCCCAACCTGTACTGATGCATTCCGCCATCAGTATGACGTTTATGGGCACCCTAGGAGGACAGTCCAAAATACAGATTGGTAAATTTATTATCAGGTAAATTGGTAAATTTATTATCAGGTATTACATGACCTAATGTATGCAATACCCATGGAAAAAGACTTCCAATTTTATCTTAATAATCCCTGAAATCTTTCTTGTGTCAGTAGTTACTAAATCCAGAGATCATTAACAGCACCATGAAAACATACCTGTTAAATAACATCACTGAATAGTTGCATACCTTCTAATGAGCTGTGAATTGGAGATAAATCAGTGAGTGACCTGCATGAGGAAACATTATTGATTAATAAGCTGCCATGAATTAATTTCGTATTTCCAGTGCATGTAACAATGAAGAACAGTTTGAGAACAACTTTGATTTAAAACTACATTTGTACTTTAATGCATTTTATAATTATAAAAAAGAAACAGCTGAATGAAGCTTTTATATTTATACACTTCCAAGCAATGTACAGAAGGCATGCATAATTTCCAACCATAAAATACTATTTAAAAATAAAAGATTTATAATTGCTTTTCCTGATTTGAGAACCAAATTAAGATTTTTCACATTGTCCTTCATAATCCAAACACTATGCAAATGATTAACTGAGCAAAGAGTAAGAGAATGAACAATATGGCATAGCGTAAGTCAAACACAACAGTTTTGTGTTATCCTTGGAAGGATGGGGATACAGTCACTTAATTCTTAGAGTACTTCCAGCCGAGCATCTGAAATCTGCATTGGTGCTGCTATTGAGCAGTATTGTGATAATTAGGCAGAAGTCCTATAGAAATTAAATGGTCTTCTGAGTTCAGAGGCCCTACAGCAACAGACGACTCATGGGTTTGTTTAATACTTCAGTGTATCTGTAGTAACTAGCCCAGGTTTCTTCCAGTACATCAGCCACAGCCCAAGTGAAATGCAGAGGATACGAGGCTTGAAATTTCCAGTCAAGAAATTCTAGGTACGGGTTCCAAAATCATCGCAAAAGTAGACCAAATTGCTGCAGGTTCCTCTCAAAACCTACCTCCAACAGAAACAGAGACATGGCCAGTGTTTTCAGCTTCTTCCTCAGGTATAAAAGAAAAGGTTTATGGTTAGAGAGTATCTGTTACTAAACTCCAGGCCACTTAGCTCTTCCAAACACTGTTTTTCACCTTATGAGATCTGGTATCTAAGTGCCCGTCCTTCCCCTCTCCCAGGGTTACTGACCCCACAGCATTTCCATATTTAAAATTTTGAATTAAAACGGTATTTCTGTTTTAATTCAGAACAACACAGATCTGATTTTCAAAACTGCTCAAATATTAGGCACTAGTTTAAGTGTGAGATGCATACCTAAACACTTTTAGAGAAATATCTGAGCCAAGGAAAACAGATGCCATTTCTGGATGCAAACTAATTTATTCAAGAGCATATTTTGAAAGAAAACCCTGTATCTATTTAATTTCAGGCTTCTCCTAAGAGCTACAGCAGCATTAACCAGGGCAGCATTTTCCTCAGGTTTCCTAGGAGGTAAAGCCAATTTCCAGACAGCAGGACTTCCCTGCGGTGAGCACTAATTGTCGCCGAGAAATAATAATACCGCAGTACATACAGATACTTTTATATATTTCTTAATTTCCTTCGTTATTATTGCCTTCCCAGGTTAATTTTAATTGAGGTTTTAAATAAAAAGCAACAGGAACCAGTACCCAACCCCCGCCCGGCAGGCCTGTCCCTGA
>VZSZ01006048.1:0-22336 GCA_013398815.1 Ibidorhyncha struthersii | reverse complement strand
CTCCCGGGGGCCGCGGGAGAGGCCGCCGCGGCCCAGCGCGAAGCCGTCCGCCCGAGGGCGACGGGAGGCAGCGGCCCAGGAAGAGACGGGGAATGTTCGAGGAGAAGAGCCTTTCTCAAAGAGCGTATTTTATCTCGTTAGGGGGGTGGGGAGAGAAATTCTGGAAGCCCTCCGCCGCCCGCGGATCCCTTACGCTTTGAAATCTCGGTTAATAACTTAAGTTACTTGAAAGTTTGTTAGGCAGAGCGCCAAGGGAAGCCGCATTACTCGAACAATGGGATCGCTCACTCGTTTTAAACACCGAACTGACAGTTTTTGCAGAAGCAGGCCCTGAAACGTGAACTGAAGAGTGCTAATGAGATAACTTTTGTTCTATTCACCTCCTTTTAAAAACAGCGTTCATGGCCTGATCCTGCAGACACACTGAGTAATACTGTTCACACAAGTCAATACTATCTCCAGTTTATTTGCTTTATTCATGGGCACAAAATCACAGAACATGAATTTTGGCTGGATTGAAGGATGATGTAATCTTTGGCCAACAAAAATACAGTAGTAGTAGCAGCAGCACGTCTAAATGGTAGCAAGTCCCCGTACTCATTGTGTAAATTAATGCAATTTACTATTCTAATGTAATCTCCATTTAAAGGCTAAAGAATTCTAGGTTTGTTCAAATACATTAAGAACTTCTTGCCGTGCAAAACCAATTTTGCTTTAACCTTTTTGCATCCCCAGTGAAACTAGCTTTATACACTAAGATTTGGAAAAAATAATTTCCAAGAGGAATCAGAAAGAGTGTGGATTATAGTAAAAGGATTATAACAAAATTCCCAATTCAGTAATATTATTCAATAGTGAGAAGTATTGTGCCAAATCCGTCATTCTCCCAAGTCAGTACTCTTGCATCATACCAGTCCAGCAAAGTAGATTTGACACTGTTTGACTGATGTAAAGACTGACACAGAAGTGAAAAACTGCCCAGAAAGATGCCAAAGGAAAGATAAATACGACCCCATTTGGGTGGTCTCACTGTTAGATTACTGCTTGTTGGCTGCACTTCTTTTTTTCACCTAGACCAGATGGTCCAGGCTCTTTTAAATGCTTCCTACAAAATGGACTAACCTGGTTCTGCTCACTTAACCCAGACAGGATAATCTCATTAATCTCATAATGGCCCTCAATTTTGAGCACGCACTGGCTTTTGACTAGACTTGTCTGAACAAATGCTTACCATTTTAGGGATGCATGTAAATGTACTCTTTGCTTCCTTCCCATCATTGTTTGCTCCTTCTTTGGCCTACTACTGTTACTATTTTTGTGAAATTATACAGCACTTCCAAGATCTCTTCTGCACAAGCTAGTGCTGGTCTTCTATTCGGCAGCTTTTGCTGTTCTGATCTGCACTGAAGCAACTTTAGATTTTACTAAGGCAGACAGGTTCACTGCAGGCTAAAAAATCAGCACGTGAATGAAAGGAAGTCATTTAATATGGCACTCAGAAAGTTGCCCCATGGAGACAGGGTGCAAACCCAGCGTGCCAGCTTTCAGAACGAAGACAGCGTCTGTCAGAATTTTACTTCACGCAGGCAATCACTCAGTACAATCTATTGTATTTTTGTGTTGTTTTTTTTTTAACCCTGAGCTAGTTATCTCTTCCTTGAACTGTAACTTTTTATATCCCACTCTAGGAGACAAAATAGCAAGAATCTGGACCAGAAAAAAAACCCACCATGCAACCAAGTTGCAGTCATCTCCACAACATCCAAGGGAGTGGTGATGACTCTTCATCTTCTCAGAGCACCCACGCAGTGAGGTTGTCAGGAGAGAGCCCATGCCATCATAGCGGAGATGTTCGCTTACAGCTAAACTCTGCTGTGGGAGAAGGCAGAGAAAACGCGAGTTCCCGGCATTCAAGGCCAGGTTCCCAGAGTCGCTCACACGGACATGCCCATAGCGAAGCAGTGGGGCTCGACGATTCCACTCCAGACTCGGAGGAACACAGCGGCAGCTCCCTCTCAGAGCTCAGATGCCTCCTCCAGTGGCTGCACAAAAGTCTGCCGTATATCTTGATTCTGTGTGTCAAACTGATCATGCAGCATATAATTGGTAGAGTATAACAAAATAAGGTCTGAGAGAACAGACCCCTCCCCCCACAGAGATAAACTAATAACCATGCCTGAAATGTAATTCAATTTCTTTTTAGCTTTATTTTTATTTGCTTTATTCATCAGAAAGAGATTTGCTAAACTACATTTCAGTGGCTTCTGTTTCCTTTGCTGGCATATATACAATGCGCTTAATTATTCTGGCTTGATAGTCTGAGCTATTAATTGTAATTACAAAGACACATTAGAAATGGCTGTTTTTTTAACCCAGTTCAGTAATTATTTTTATTTTCTTGTGTATAACCGACCCTTTTTTCCTAATAGGCATTTCTCTTGGAATTGGGCTGCTAACAACTTATATGTATGCAAACAAAAGCATAGTAAATCAGGTTTTTCTAAGAGTAAGTACCACCATATGCAACAAAATTCTGTAAGTTAACCAAGACCTTTATCCATCAATTTTTGAAAGAAATGTAAATGGAGATACTGTTTCATTTACTTAATAATACTAGGTGTCAAGGTTTCAAGATGGAAGTAAAGTCTTAATGCTTCTGTACAGTGTAGAGCTTCTCAGATAAGCAAAGCTTGCAAAATTCAAAGATGTTTTTTCCTCTGACTTTAAATATTGAAATCACTTCAACTGATAAAAGCTTTTTGCAATTAATGGAAGAACTTAACTGTATTTGTGGAATCAAATAGCAGTTGACAGTTTAAACTTTCAGCTGTCTCTGTTCACTCCCAAAGGAAAACTTGTTGTTTCTTTAGAGTGGGGTGGGGTTTGGTTGTGTTTTTAGAAAAAAAAACCTTGATACATATAAAAATTGTTAAGTTGAAAACATTAAAATTAGTGCTTTACCTTTCCATTGAGTTCTCCTATTTTATTTGGCCTGAAATCTCTAAGATAAAATCCTCTAGTAGTGATACTCTGTTCAGGTGCAACAGACTTAGTGCTCTGGAGGTACACTGAAGACACTGGTACTGAGATAAGGACTGTAACTTAATGTCTTTACAATGATCTTACAGGATCGGTGCTCCAAGTTGCAATGTGCTTGGTTACTAGTATACCTAACTGGATCATCTCTCCTCTTGTATTACACCTTTCATTCTCAGTCACTGTATTACAGGTAAGTAGAGGAACATCTCTACTCTCGACACAAATTACTCATATTAACTGGGAACATTTTGTCCGGGCTGCTGCTGTTTTGCTTTAATTGTGGCATTGGTTTCTCTTTCATTTTCATCTCCATTCCTCCTCTTCTGCCAAACTGAACAAGCGCTGTCCTTAAAAACAGTATGTTGGAATTTGCAAGATTAGACGCCATACTCAGCTTAATGGCACTACTGTACCATGGGCCATGTACCTGGGTTTGATTCCTAGCTTTGACCCTACCACCTTGCCTTCAGAACACTGAATATGGCATTCTGGGGCTCTAGGGAATTTATGTCTCCAATTTATCTTTTTTCCCCTTACCATCCTGTAGCTAAAGTCTTGGCTGTAAATCAGTCAAAGGCTGTTTTGCTAAAATGGGAAAGAAAGCCTATCTCTAGAGGATGGGCATTGTGATGAAGATAGAGGAAAGAAGGTTCAAAAATGGAAAGGTTGTCAGAGATCATAAGTGATCACTTTACAATGAAGAGTTCATTTTCTTAGCAAATAATTTTTCCTCTGTGTAAACCAGGTTTCCTTTTTTAATTAAACCTGCCGTGATAATCTCTGGTTATGTTTCCTCTAAGTAGGGTGCTCCACTAACTTCTGATAATTCTTTTTGTAGCTTAATCTTCTTAAACCCTACTGTGGATTTTAAGAACTTCTGGGAGGTACTTTGGATTGTGGGAGTTACAGACTTTATTTTGAAATTCTTCTTCATGGGCTTCAAGTGCTTTATTCTCTTGGTGCCTTCTTTTATGATGTCCTTTAAATCCAAGGTAAGGAAACAAGCTATATTTTTGCTTCCTTATGAAGATTCTTTTATGGTAAAATGAACTAATTATTAAATTCTACTCAAAGAAAAGTCTTTTTAATTAAAGGTCAGTATATAATCTACCACTGCACTGTGGGTGAGAAAACCCCGTGGATTTCATGTTCTTCCCTGCTTGGTCCTAAGGAAGGTTTACAGTCTGATCTGAAACAATTGCTTGTATTATGTCATTAGATAAATGGGCTTATTTTTGTCTCTAAGTGGGGGGGATGAAGAAACCTTTTATTTGCTGCAATGTAAGAATGTGTATACAGGCGGTTAGCATGGAGCAGCTGAAGCACAGTAAATTTTTTATGTGCTCAACAGTAGCTGACATGGGAAGATTTCAAGATCTTAATTCTGAATTTTCTTTTTGTTAATAAGCTGAAGAAATATTTGTGTCAGATCAATGAATTCAATTCCTAACACTAGTGAAGTTTAATAATTTTCACAGAAACCTACACTGGTTGGTGAGGTATTTATTTTTATCTGCTTCCCAAGGTGAGACAGGCAAAACCAATTACATTTTATGTCAAAATAGCGAATACTAGTATTGGTTAAAAAAAAATAAAATTAAAAAGTACCGCTCATATGTGGTAGCACTTGAACAGTATGTTTTGGTAGGTTTTATCTCTTAAAATGTACCAGAACAAGTTTTTCTCAGGTACAACTGATTTCTCTAAATACCGGTTTACGATCAAGATCTCTTTTTTTTTTTTTCTACAGCTAGTGATAATAACACCCCCAAAACAGTTATTGAAAATTCCATTACACCAACAGTGACCTAAACTCTGGCTACATTAAAGAATGAATCTGGTCAATAGTGGCAAATTGTGGCATTATCCAGTGTAAATTACAGAAAGAGTACTTCTTCCTCATTATAAATACAGTTTTAAAGACAAACTTAAGGAAATAAAGTAAGAGCTAAGCTAAACATCTGTGATTATACATGCACACTCAGAGATTGCTCTGTGCAGGACACCTGTGCTTTGTAGTTGTTACTCAGTAATTTTTAGGGTGTCGATTGAACTCTTTACCTGCTCAGTCCAGCTACCCTAGGCTTCTTTCCTGGCCCCCCAGTTTTCTATCACCCCATCCTATTTAGGAGTTAATTATCACAAGATAAGGCTTCTTACACAGCCACGAAATAATGTTTACAGGAAAACAGTTTGTAATTTATGTTTTTTAATAAAAGAATAGGCCTTACTCTCATTTTTTAATCCTGAATGCAAGACACAACTCTGCTACTGACAAGCTGATCTACGTGACCAGATTTGTCTTATTTTCCTTTTTCATGTAACTTAATTTTTTTTAATGCTTATGAAATTAAATCTGAGAGCACTGTTAAGTAGATAGACATCTGACAAAGCAATCCCATTTTAGCCTATTACTTTCATTTTCTGCAGTACAACAATCAACTGTGTTATTGTTATTCGTACAGTTGTGGTGAGACATCATCTGGTCTTCATTCTTCTTCATGCTTCATATTTAGTTGTTTCAAGATATTACGAGAGGATGTTACTTGAGAGAATAACAATGCATCTTTTCTCTATATTTTAAAAATCCTTTGTGTTTTAAATCTTGAGCGATTCCTTTGCATGTCTTGCTTAGGGCTACTGGTACATGCTGTTAGAAGAACTCTGCCAGTATTACCGTATGTTTGTCCCCATACCAGTTTGGTTCCGTTATCTTATTGGCTATGGGGAGCTGGACAGTGTACTAGGATGGACCCTTGGGATATTGTTGGGCCTTCTCTACCTCATCCTAAAAGTATGTAAGCTTTATATTCCTCTCAAACTATTTTGCAGTAATTATCACTGGGGAGGTTAGAGGCACATAAACTAACACATTTCAGAATGTTTCCCTGTCTTTGAACTGACCTGGAAGTTGATGCTTCGGTTTAACTGACACAGCCTTCCCAAACTGATAGGAATACTGGCTCAGGGCACTAAGTCTTTTTCCTGCACCCGTTCTAGGAACGGATTGGGGTTGCATAGCACAGAACACTGTTACTATAGGTCCCCTCACAACAGACATTGATAAGACTGTTACCAGATATTGAGGAAGAGAGCATGCAAAAAATAAACGTAAAATTAATGGCTAAAAGAATCAGCATTTTCCAGGAAACTAGATTTTTCTCTCTGCTAGAGTATCGTGTGTGATGCTAAACAAGTTAAACATAAGTGTTTATACTGGCTGTCTACTTCACCAGAGAGCTAATCTGCCCCAAATGTAACTAGACTCAGTACAAGTTTGGCTTTGAACACAAAAAGACACTTTATAATGCTAAGATATCTTAATTATAACTCTTAAGACTATGGTAATAATGCTGGTATATTTGCACTTGAGAGCTTCATTTCAGAACCTCAACATACTTTTCTTTTAAACAACAGACACCTGCTGGGGAAAAAAATTCAGGCTAAATTCTTAGTTTGGTTACGTATTAAGCAACAAAAATAGGGTCAGTAGGAACTATAGCTTTGCTTATGTTCCTGCCAACATCAAACTAGCAGTGACACTTCTAGTGCTGGAATCTACACAAAAGCTTTTGAGCTTTTTAGTTCACAAAGAAAAATATTAAGCTTAACTCAGGTGTTTTTTTTACCATTTCAGCTTTTGAGCTTTTTTGGACAACTGAGAAACTTCAGACAGGTCTTACGGATATTTTGTACACGACCAGTGAGTACTGAATTCTCTTATGACAAAATAATAAACCCAATTTACAAGAAAAGACTTCTTTTTAAAATACCTCATTCCTATATTACTTTGTATCATTCTAGTAATAGACAACTGCTTTTTTAAAGTAAGCCCTGTATACTTGTTCTCCCATTTCACAGTCTGAATTTCTTTACTATGTGATTACAGTGTCAGGTGAACAAAACAATTTAAAAAAAAAAATTACTCTGCATGTCTCTTCAGATAAATGTATGTGAAATAACATACGCTTTTTGTCCTGCTTCCTACTTTTTAACTGGAATAAATATTGGTTGGATGCGGGCAAAGCTTTATGCTGAAATATAGTGAGAATTGAAGCTTGCCAAAATAATTGACAGCAAGTAACTTATGTCAGAATCGTAAATTTCGTGATAATCTTTCTCTGTTGGAAGAGGCATTGTTTGGAGTCTGCTATTCACACAGTAGAACACATAGGAGATTTTGGAGCACAGTGTAATGCACTAGAAGTGTAATAAAGCGCTTAACTTTCTAAGCGCTGTCTTGATCAAACTGGAACTTAACACAGTGTTTTGCTCAGAGGTCACTGTTAAAACTGCTACAGATTTTTCCAGTAACTGTGATCAGGGGAGGATACTAACTAGACAGCATGGTAAGTGGGAGCACATAAGCTTTAAGACCCAAGACAACTATTAAAAAAACTTTGCAACATTTCATTGGATTAGGGATTGAATAGTTTTCCTGATATAGCAGCCGTTATTCCCAATTCCTTTCAGTCCTGGTATTTTTGTGTTTTGTTTTGGCTTTTCCCTCCCTCTAGAAACTAATATCAGCTGAAAATACTTTGTTCTACAGCACTATGGGGTGACAGCTAGCAAGAGACAGTGTTCTGAATCAGATGATATTTGTTCAATCTGCCAAGCTGAATTTCAGAAGCCTATTCTGCTTATCTGTCAGGTAATACACATAATCTGAATTATTTTTTGCAAACTTAAGAATATTTTAAACAACTGGTAAACAGAACAACATAAAGTTAGATTAGCGAGTGTATGTCTTCTGATTATTTTTAGAAATCAGGCTATGCAAATAATATACCGTCTTATAAATGGAAGAGCTTAGAAGCTCTAAGTTCTCATTCTTTTCATTACAGCACACATTTTGTGAAGAATGCATCTCTTTATGGTTTAATAGAGAAAAAACGTGTCCACTCTGCAGAACTGTTATTTCAGACCATGTTAACAAGTGGAAGGATGGAGCTACATCTATGCATCTACAGATTTTCTAAAGCATGTCAAACAACTTGGTTTACAGTTTGTTTGTTCAAGCTAAGGTTTTTCAGTTTACTGCAGATTAAATTGTAGGTGGCACAAGGAACGAGTTTCCAAATTCTAGATACCATGCTTTTATGCAATGTTCCAGTATTTAAAACAGCACAGAAAATGTCATCTTGACCTTCTTAAGTATAGAAAAGTAAGTTTTCAGAATGAATGCAGAAAAGCCAGCATCGCTTCTCTTGTGATTCTTTTAGGAAACAATCAAGTCCTTGAAAAATGCTGCATTACTTCTTGCAGTAGCTTCTTAATTCAACATTTTATTTAAAACTTGAAGTAGAGTTCCAGACTGTACTAAATTGTATTTATCCTTCTAACATGGCTCAACCCCAAAGGTCAACCTACCAATTTTATTAAGATTATGAGGAAATTTTCTACTCTGGACTACAGTGAGAATTAGAGCTACTTGGCACACTGGGCATTAAAGGTCCTTTAATGCTTGCACAATAGATGACAGAAATGAGCTTTTTATTCATGCACCTATAACAGCAACTATTTCTCACTGTACCTGGAGATAAGCCACAAGAATAAGATGTTTCCCCTTTAGGTTCTTGTAGACTTCTAATGGATCTTTGGCTTAATACATAAACCAACCACTGATGTTAGTTTTTTACTTAGCATTTTATAAAGTTGGTATTTTTAAAACAAATCTTTAATACTATATTTTTGTCATAACAGGAACCAGAATTTCTTACAGGGGAGAATCTATTTTATACTATATTTGCAATTTGTAGTATGCATAAAAATCAGAGAGAATAAATGCATTTAAATCTATTTGTTTGGTGCACGTTGAATAAAGAAACAAGATTCATTACTGTTTCAGTATTAACTTACATGTAAGCACATAACAACAGCTCATTCCTGTGCTAGCTATACTTTTCCTGTTAAACTAATGTCTCTGAAAAACAAAAAGCTCCAAACGCTACAACTTATTCATGACTAGTGTTTATGCTAATTGTAGAGCTAACTTATGTACAATCTCACTTTTTTTTCCCCCCTGCTTTTTTTTTTTCACCTTGCTGTTCAGGTAAGACTAAAAAACCAAAACCAACCCACTCAAATTCTGTTATACCAAAGTTAAATTGAGTTGCCATTAACTTAAGCTTGTATTAACTGAATACCTTTAGGAAACTTCTAAATTAGGGAAAAAACAGAATTAAAAAGTTAAACACTTACTTGATGAATGATGTAGCACCTCAAATGGCCAGGCAGAGTGAATACTATAAAGTTGCAGCTGACACAGCCAGATTTATAGGGCTGCCAGGGCATGATGGGAGAGTGCCCTTAAAGGTACAGCTAAAAGTGTAATACTAGTAGAATTTAGTATTCTGAATAAAAACCTAATGAGATGGAAGATTCAAGCTAAGAGGTATCATTTATGTTCAACCTGGGTTTTGCTATAGCATGCTGTGTATTTGCTAATTGGATTTTTGTTTGAGGTTTACTGCAGTTCAGAGTAAACGTGCCCTGTGATTGTTCCACTGTGGTATCTGAGTGACTGGGAAAAAGACTCCAGCTTAAAGCAAACAGGCAAAAGCTTCTAAGTCTGTAATTGGAAACTTAAGGGAATACAAGAGACTGGTTCTCGTGGAAGCCTTTCCCAGCAGGTGAGGTACTCAGTTTGGAGAATGTGCAGCTGAGGGGTGTTAGAGCAGTCCTGAGGGTGGCAGGGAAGAATTGGAGCTTGGCCACAGCCAGAGCTATGCTGTAACGGCCTTGTGCCCGTACCTCCACTATGGTCACAACAAACCGCTCTTTGTTTCCTCAGAGAGATCTAGCTATGCCTTAGCTTGCATTTGAAGTTCATACAAGATCAGAACTGTTTGTTATTTAAATTTCATTGATGCTGATATTCAGACTGCTGCTGCAGCAGAACTTCCCTTGAGAGATGGACAAGAACTGAATCAGTCAAGGAACAAAAAAGAGTAGGGGGAACTTAAGGTTGGATTCTGAATCTGTGATAGGCCCACAGGGACTCTGGCAGCTCACTTGGTCACGCAAATCATATTTAGACTTTCCCAAAATTAATCGTGAACATGCAGTTTAGCTAAAGCGTATTTTAAGGGTTTTTTTCTTCATACGGGTATTGTGTAAGTACTACATAAACAATGCGAGTGCTATATTTAATTCATTCAACAAACAGCACCTTTAAAAAAAGTTTTGCTTGCGTGAGTAAAATGCGTGACTAAGTCCAATACACAGTTTAAGGGCAGATGTAATAACTAACCCTTTCTAAAATACTGGGCAAAATAAAAATTGTAACTTATCTTGGATTAGCTTTTCCTGAAATGCTAATACCAACAGCTTAATCGCTTCTTAATTCAAAAATCCGCTGGCAGAAAATATAAACTAAAATTCATTAGCCTTGGACATGATGTTAGAGCAAGGAAATGCACTTCCTAATACATGAATATTGATTAAATGCATTGCCCACCAGTAACGGGTAGCCATTCATCAGAATTCCAGTACTCTGTGACAGACTTTCAAAAAATCTTTTTAGAACAACAGGTCTAAATCACCTAGTCCATTCCTGAAATACAAACTGGGAAGGTACAGATTCTGAGAGGCACCAGCTGCTTAATACAAACAGTTGTCCTAAAAGCAGAGCCGCTACGCTGCTGACTAAGGGAAGAGATCTGAGAAATGAGTATAACAAGTATGCTTTCTTACTGCCTTATCCCCAAGATGAGCAAATAGCAGTCCCATTGCTTATGCAGCAGGGAATAGTGAGCAGGAAGTTTGCCGTTCCATCACAGAACAGAATCAGAGATCTCTGACAGTGCAAAGCTGAAGTGGTCCATCACAACCAGTAGCTTGGACTGGCAAACCAAAGATGAACTAGGAAAGTGGTTGCAGATCAAGAAACATGCTGCTTTACACATACACATTCAAAGTACGCAGGGAAATTTGAAAGAAATTAACCTGAACTAAATATTCTTTTACTATAGAGCAACAGTTTTTATAAACTACTTACCTCAACAGGTAGTTCAACCTCTGAGACAGATACTGTACATTGAGGCATTAAGGCATCAAGGACTGTATGCAAGGCCAGCATTATTACTAAAAAATATGAAACTAATTTAGAAGTATTATACTTGTGGTTAAGAAAAAATTCAACACAAGAACTTGACAGTGTTGTCTGGCCTGTAAAACTCACCGAGACTATTTTATGGAGCACAACAAAACATGGTGGCAGCGTTTTAAGTCAGCCCTGGATTGTTGCTGATCCTTTGGTCTTTGTCTACCACACAGTAGTAACACCACCTTCCTAGAATTAGGGCGAACATTGATAGAGACAAGACCAGGGAACAATCTGTCTTTTATTCTCTCTCCCTGTTGATGATTTTTTTCTTTTAAGAGCCAGTGAAAATTATCCAAACCCAGTAATATTATCAAACACAGTTTATTAAAAAACAAAGCACTAAAAAGAGATTTTGATCAGCCAGTTTAGATTTACACTTCATAAATGAAACAAGTCATTCTCATCTTGGTTACAGAGAGGGGAAAAAAGTTGAGTAACTTACAGCCATGAATGACATCCTCTCTGATCCGCTTGTCAGCATCATGCTATTAAGATGCAACTCTTCCTTATCAAGCCCACTCAGGCCAGGGTAGCTGCCCTGCTTTCCACACACACAGACACACAGACACCCAGCACATGGCTGACTCTGCAGGAGACAGAACAGAGAAGAGGATGACAAAGGGCAGTCAACAGCCACTTTTTAAGAGCCCAAGAATCCCGGTGGAGGTACCAGCCCTTGGTAAGACAGACCCATCAGAACTAGCATCTGTCAGGTCCTTTTAAGTTCTAAGCGGAATTCCTCCTCCCTCCCTTTCCCTTCAAAGCTGTCACAAAAGACAATGATTTAGATCCGGAGTTATACTTAGTGCCTGCCTACCTACCTCCTTAAAAAAATAAAAATAGGTCACTTGGATTAGCATATGTTTAAATTTGCATTTAATTGCTATTCACATCCATTTTATTCAGCAGTTGAGCGTATTTAGTTCCAGTAAACTGTGAAAGATGAAAAACAGAATAGGGATTACCTTTATTTCTACTAAGGCAGCTCAAGTTTGTTTCTTGAAGACAGCTACAAAGCCAAGCTAATCTAGAAGAGAACAATCTGTAGAAGTTCATATATAGGAACTGCATACAGTATATCATCAAGGATCTGCAGGAAGAATATTTCAGTAATTTGCCTTGTTCTTAATAACTTCTCCTCCTCCTTTACTCCTTAGGGTAAAGGATTTCCCTCTAAACTGGGAAAATGAAACAGCAACTATCCTGCTGTAGAGACAGAATTTAAAAAAACCCAACGAAACCCCAAGCATCTGTCCTAAGAACAGCAGTAGTCTCCCTCAATGGTTGATGTACTTTCTGATTAACAGTGAGAGCAGGCTGGGAGTTAAAAAGAGAACAGACCCAAAGTAAACATCCACTGTATGGTTAGAGTGGACTCAAATATTAAATGTTCTCCAGCAGTTCAGCTTTTAGATAGCAAGACCAAAAATAAAGGGATATTCAAAAGAACAATTGACTCATTCATTTTTATCTTTTATTATGAGCTAATACCAGGACGACATTCAAATGTCAGATGGCACAATTAAGACAGTCTTGGTAGGAATTATTCCAGCATTCCCAAAATTACAATTTAGTACACGAATGGCATCAAATGTATGCATCACTCCCACAGAGAAAAATTATGAAATTCTGAATATCTTATACCAGAATAGTTTCTGCATCAAATGGGAAAAGAAAAACTGCTGGTAACACAGCTGACCTATAAACCTTTTGTGATAATGACCTGCAGAACAAAATATTCCCCTATTTAACATCTAGTAAAAAAAAATATGACTTTTGTTCAAGTTTAAGATTTAATACTTTTATATGGTTAGCCACAACAGGTATTAACCTCAGTTTTACTATATTTTTGTAATGCTACAAAAATCCTATAAAATCAAATTATAGTGAATTTTTCAGTGATTATAATTAAAAAAGCGCAGCTTGTACAAAATAAAAAAAATAAGATTCTATACTCTAATGAAAAATTTAAGACATTTTTAAATGAACAAAAGAAAGCACTTGTTAAGCTCTCCAATATTCAATGCATTCTGCACTTATCTGAAATAGCCAGACAGGAGCTAGAACTCCACTCCCCTTAGTTCATGAATAGTAATTTTGACACTATTATATATATATAGAGGATCTATGTCTGATATTTTTACAAATAAATACAGGATAAACCATATTGCATAGTGTGTGCTTGCTGTCTGAGTCACACTCCAGAAGTTTCACAGTTATGGTAGGGAATTGAACTTATAATTTATGGGATGAAACATTGACAGTACATGAAATTTACTTTTAAAACCGATGAATTGTATCCGTAATTAATCAGTGAACTCAGACAAACAACTCTTGCCATTCTTGCCAGCCATATTAAACCGATTCTACTGGACAATTATATCCAGCCAACCAAAAAGCGACTGTTATCTGTAAGTAGGACCAAGAGAGATCTGCCTCAAAAAAAAAAAAATTACTATTTTTTAAACTAAGTTCCTTTATACTCAGTAAACATGTTAGGAAACCCATGTTAACAAGTGGCACAGAGAGGCACTGCTCGAAGTGTTGTGTATTTGCAAATATGCATAATACAAACACATACGAGCACTTTGATTTCAGTTTCACAACATGTCACCATTGGCCCTATTACCAAATGAAAAATGGCAATCTTCCAGTACAATTTATGTCATTATAAGGTAATTTGATTTTCATTACCAAATTAAAAAAAAACAAATTTTCCAACAAAAGGCTTATCAGGAAGAAAAAAATGTACCAATTTTTGCTCAATCATAACCATCTTTTTTGTTGGTTGTTAGTATCAACAAGCTATCGATGAATCCTTCTGACTTGCAAATTTTAGGAAACAGCACTAATTGGATTCAGCATGCTTAGAGAGTTTTATGGCTTGGATCCTATGGCTCAGAAAGATTCAGTATACACAGAGTAAGCAGAATCTATAAAAAATCCCTACTGTTGTGAAACATTAGAAGTAGACTTTGCACAGTTTGACTAAAGATAATGCAACGTGTGGCAGGCAAAAAGTGACAGGACTTGTATGCAGTTGCATGATCATATACACACACGCACACACACCATACACACTCTAACTAGTGTAAAGCTCTGCAGATATTAACCCTTTCACCAGCTATGTCCATGGAAATGCTTTCTTTAAGGCAGGAAGTATTTAAGTAAGGTAAAGTTACCTTTATTTTATTCTTTGTACCTGTAAGTCATTTGTACAGATTGTGACAATTTCAAAAACATAAACAGTGTCCTTAGAACATGTTTCCTAAATTAAGTTGCTAAAGTTCTGACCCACTGTGGAAGACATTCACTGAAAGGCCATTTAACACTTTTATCATACAATCAGCAAATTTATTGCCCCAGCATAGAAAAAAATGTTGATAAATTTAGAAATGTATAATGGCAGGGAACTCACATAAGCAAAATTTTATTAAAAAAAAAAAAAATCCTCAAGTTCTTACCCGCTGGTTACAAAAAGGTTTATTTCCTTACACTAGGTAGAATTTGGATATGTTTCCTGTGGTATTTCTTATGTGTTTCACTGACCTTGTATTCCGATGCACTTTTTCCTGATCTTTTCTACGGGTAAGAATCTGACTGTATTCAGCTGTCTCCATCTAAGGACTAGCATATACAAAAGTGATGTTTCCCAGTGAAATGTCTGCTGAGGACAAGGATGAAATAAGCAGGACACGTATGTGAGCCCATGGCTTCCAGTTAAGCCTAGAACATAGCAGCATCACCATTTGATTAGATCCGTTTGTCTTTGCAGGAACAGGTATTTCAGCTGGGTAAGCAAGTGAAACAGTTCTCTCCCACCCCACACTGCCAAGCTGGTAATCAAGTGATTCGCATATTGATTTGTTGTTTCATGAGGAGAAGAATCAGAACTAGAGCCTTTACTTTCTTCACAGCAACCAATTATTTTGCATTTCTAATTTTGGGATACTTTCCATAATGAGCTGAATCAAAAAAATCTATTTGAAAAATATATATTTTTATATATATAAAAAACTCATTATGTTTTGAATGTGAAATACCAATTAATTTTATCTTTCATCTTTGATTCCACCCCATTGTAGGAAACCGCTTAACCAAGCTTGCATGCTAATTATTCCTCAGACGCAAGCATATAGGCATTTCATACTTTGCCTAGTGAAAGGGCTAACCCTCCTCGACACATTCACGACTAGACCAGTGATTCCGAAGCAACATCCTGACCCTTAATACTGTCAGTTTCAAGCTATCAAGCTGAAAAATCCTTGATAAGGTGAGAAGATGTCACTGCGAATCAGTTAGATGATGTGCCTAGAGTTCTGCAATACCATTTTCTAAAGTTTTTTATGCACCATTGATTGACAGAAAAAAAATCCATTTTCCTTTGCTTTCCAAGTCGCTCTGTGCAATGACTGACTCTTTGATACTGTCACTTTTTAAAAGTAAACCATACAAGCCCTCATATTCCAACTTCAAGGGGGCTTATGTCCGTTCTTTGTTTTCCACCTTCAAAGGCTTAAAAAAAATTGTGTTGTCATAGATTCATGCGCAAGTGCTCTGGTCGTTTGGAAATCATGGGAAAAGCTTGTTTTTTATATGGCCCAGAGTTTGGTTGCCGGATTGGAAGGGGTGCTGAGGCCTCTCCACAGACTGTTACATCCATTTGTTCTATTCCACTTGTCTCCATTGGATATTCCACAGGTGTCTGAGTATTTGATGCGCTGGCAGAAGCACCTCTTCCCCAGAATTCCCCAGGGGAAAACTTTACAGGGCTTTAAAACAAGAAATATAAAAATCAGAGATGAAGATACACACTGCACCAAGGTACGTCCTTTACTCTGCAGGAAGCTGAACTCAAATGCCTATTGAGAAGCATTTATAATTCTTCCTTCCACTTCCAGAAGTTTGAGAGAGTTTCCATGTCTAGCTTCTACCACGGTCTCTTGTAAAGTAAAATTCTCTCATTTGAGTAGTGAGGATATATTTCTAGATGACTGCAGGAGGAATTTTCTGTACTAACATGATTCTTTAGCGGCACATAAGTACTTAGGATGTTCTGAAACAGTTCTAGAGGAATGCTGTACTGAACTCACCAGACTGTGAGGCTGCATCAGCGTTGAATAGCAAAAGCAAATAAGTACTTCTTGTGCTGCCAAACACCACAGATTTGCCTCTAATAATGTGGTTTGTGAAATAGGATCGATGCTGCACTTCTAATGGAAGTGATGGGCTTACTGAGAAGAAAGGCCGCATTTTTTATTTCTAGTGCAGATCTATTTCAACTACTTGCCAAAAAGTTATTACAAAAAAGAAAAAAAAAAAAAAAAAAGATACCTGACTGGTGTCCTAGGGCTACCTATGAATCTGCGAGGTGATCGAATTTTTGGTTCAAAAGAAAATTTCTCTTTTACGCTTTCAAGTACAGATGGAGCCACATACGTAAAACCCTGCAAAACAGGAATGAATGCACTTTAACTTAAAGGCAAGATTTACATTTATGAGCACTTGTGCAGTTATGATTGTCATGAAATAGGAAATGAGAATTATAAAAAGGAGAGTAAATGTAGGCATATGAACTTCTACTCAGTTCCTGAAGCAAACAGCAGGACTTTAGGGACTTCCTCACCCGGGTGCCTGCACACCCCAGATATTTCTACTCAGGTCACAGATTCCCACAGGCATGCTCAATTTAATTAATTTTGATCTATGGAATGGACATTGTTCTCTCTGCGTGACGATGAAAGCAATCACATGTTCAGGGTTCATAATGCAACTATGAATTACAACGCTGACATTTCAGAAAGGAAGCAACATTTGTTGATTGATTTATCTATATAAAGAAAACGTCAGCAATAATCAGACTAAGTATTTTCAAAGCCCTTCAACATTTCAAGCCTGTTGCAGAACATGTGTTTAAAATTATGACAGTTTGCTTCAAATATCAGGCGTTAAGATTCAATAGAATAAATTTACCTGAAATGCCCTACTGTTTCCAAGTAACACAACATACCTCTCCACAGTTACACGCTCGTCCCTGGTTCACTTACCAGAAAGACCTGGTTGGCACTTTCACTGAGAGTAGAGTCATCTGGGCTATCAACAGGTGTCTGACGTGTAAACTTTGAGTCAAACTGGCTCACATCCTCTTCAGATTGCTTTGCAAAAACAAAATGATTAAGGGTTTATATTACAGATATCAACCAAATGGCTTAGCGGTGATCAGTGTAGCCTCTGGATGGAGTTCATTCCATAGGTTTTTGGCAGAGCTCTGCTGTAGTAAAACCCTGGAGTGGTGTCGGAATCCTGTCGCTGCCAGTGGGAGGTCACTATGGGAACTGACACTGAGAAATAAAGGCAAGGGGGAGGGGCAAAAATTATGGATCAAAAAGGAACACAAATTAAAAAGATGCCTTAAAAAAAAATCTCAAATTACAAACAGAAACTTTTAGAAATACAATGCCAGTTTCTTGCAAGTTTAGCCCTCGTCACAACCAGTATAGAACAGCTGCAACTATTAGTTTTTGGAAGCCTCTCCAGATAATTTCATCCCATTTTTGCAGATACATAAGCGTTTATACGGTGAGGGAATGGAGGACAACTCTGGAATAGGTGACTATGAAGAATATTGTTTAATTCACTCAAAGAACAACAGACATAATTCCAAGATCCCTTCTCTCATTCCTAAGTGTAACTGAAAAGACAGTATGGATTCATTTGTGCAGGCCTTCATGCGACCATGGAAGCACTTTTTCAAAAACCATCTGGGTTGTACAAGTAACTTTGATAATATTTGCCAATAACAGAAAAACCCAAAACTATCTTCAGAGAATTTGTTTGGAAATGTCAGTCTTGTGTCATTCTGAATAGCATTCAAAACAGCAAGGAAAAAAAGGTCTGAGTCCCCATGCTGGAGTATGTTCAACATTAGTGATGCCTAAATCAGTTTCAAGTGAGATTTTTAGTAGTTGGGAACTATCAGGGTGGCAATACCCATTGCCACTGTAGCTAATTATACCCAGAGGGAAAAAAAGACAGACACGCCACACCATCAAAATATAAGATAGGATAATAGAGGCTTATTCATCGCATCACTGGTTTGAGGTACGAGTTAATTACTGCCTATAATGCACAAGATGCATTGTAAATATTAATAAGCAAACGTACAAAATGCTTAATTAGGTGACTTCATTTACTTTTGCTTAGCAACTATTTATTATCTTAGTTTTAACTAACTACTGACTTAATGTACAACGTTTAGAAGCAGAAATCCATAGATAACTGCACTTGCAAGTCTGTTTAACCTCCAGATTAGAAGCAGGAGTTAAAACTGAAGCAGAGCCTTCTTTCTCCAGGAGACTTAACAGAAGGCTAAATTAGCTCTTAGCTGATTTTTGCCACCTTCTCACATAAAAAAGTGAGATCCTATTCCAATGACGGAGGACTACCATGACTACAGAGTAAGAAGACAGAATAGCACGCTCATGACTGCCAGTATTTCATACTGGGTGGAGACCTCCTAAGTTGATGCATCTAACTATTTAAAGTACCAGAAATCAATGGCACTCCAGTTTGTAAGAGCGAGCATTTCTAAGTTTTAGATTCCACATTGTTTAAAACCTTTCCTAAAGGCCTACGAGGAATATCTCACAGCATTCTGAGTACATACCAATAAGGGTTTAAAAGGAGGTTCCACCTTTCGTGCCAACAGCTCATCCCAGTTAATGTGTCTGAAGAACGGGTGAGCCTACAAGAGTTAGCAATAGCACAGAGTCATAATCCACCTTCGGGGTATAAAGCACAGAAATTTGAGAATTAAGCATGTTCTTTTCAGACCCCTCTCTGTGGTGTCCTTGTTTCCAAAATCACATATGGGTCTAGTGCAAAATATTCTGCAGCACTACATCAGAGTAGCTGGAAGAGCTGAAAATTGATACCATACCTCCAAGTCAGACAATACACATCCCTATCATGTTTTCCTTGAAAGTATTAGAAAAAGCCAGTTTACATGCAAAATACCTCTACGTTTTTCAATTTTAAAAGTTATGATATCTAAAAATAATGAAAAAGCACTGTGTTAATGACAAATGAGAACTGCGAAATAAAGAGGACTCTCTCGTACATTGTTAATCTCACCACAAGTAAAGTCAAGCTGGAAGCAACAGGAACTAGGCCTCTGCCTTAACTTTTAACTACGCAACACTGAATGCAAACTAACAACATTTTTCCTTTGAAAGAGCTGCAGTAAATGAAAAGGCTGGCAGGTTTTTCATCAGACTGCTAGAGCATCATTGCTCATATATGGCTGACTGTGCTATTAGTATTGTGCAACTAGTAGAAAAGATCTACTGGAAGACAGAGCTAAAGAATAAAAGCTATTTTCCAAATCTCAAATTATCAAATAGGTAGACAGCTGCTTTCGTTAAAGCTCTAAAGCATTCAAATTTTGTTCAGCTGTCATATGTGGCTGCCTTTTTGCTCATTACACTTCAAGACAGACATACTCTCCTTCCTTGATAAAAAGGGATAAAAACAAAGCTGTTTTATTTTCAATGAGGTTATTTAAGTACTCTTCGGTTAAGCGAAAGTTACCTGAACTTCTCCAGCATCTCCAGGACCAGCTCCTAGACGTGAGGCAGCATTTCTTTTTAGCAGCTTAATGAGAAATAAAATTGGAAAAAGCAAAATTAGTTATGCTGTTGTGACTAGACTAGTTCTGACACAAATCATCATTTGAATGAATACCGTGCAGAATGAATACAGAACAATCAGAAAATCTGCATTCGTTAGAAAACAATTATATTTTCAAGGAAAATAACTTTCTGTACCACGCAAAGCAAGCCTGACTTATTTAGTAATAAAACAAGCTTGGACTGAATAGCCCTAGTTGTATCATTATATCTCTATTTCTGTTTTTTACATACACCCATAGTACTGACATTCATTAAAATTCTACCTTTTTAAGCAGATCTCTGGCTTCTTGTGTGAGGTAGGGAGGCAAGTTGAGTTTACACTTGAGAATCTTGTCAATTGTTTTCTTTCTGTTCTCCCCAGTGAAAGGAGGCTAGAAAGCACCATTGTAATGGGAGGAAAAATAGGACTTGTTCAGGTCTCTTATTTATGTACACAGAACTCACTTCAGTAATTTGTAAAGCAGATAAAATTACTGCAAATGGGACTTCCAAATAACTGTTTGGATGAGAGCAGCCCATGACTGTAGTCAACGTAAGTATAGCTGTGTTTTAGTTATTTCTTACTTGCAGTCTGTATATATAGAAATATATACGTATTTATACATGCATCTGAATTAGAATACAAGTAACTACAAAAGCTATGAAAAGAAACACATGCAATTGTAACTGTGCACCTACTGCTCCAGTCAGCATGTCATACATTAATGCCCCCAAACTCCACCAGTCCACAGCACGATTATGCCCACTCCTCATCAAGATTTCAGGGGCCCTATAATCAGAAAAATTGAAAATACGAAAGTATTTTAACAAGCTTAATACTACTTCTGACTACTTGTTTTCAAACAAAACCACATTTATCAGGTAAAGTTTCCTAAGTGACTGAACATATGAACCATCAGTTAAAAAAGGCAAAATTTAGCCATTACCCCCCAGACCAGAATAATATGTTTCTATTTCATCATGCAGCTCACATGTATTCAATTGTTCCACAGAATGTGTGTGTGACTGTTCCATCGTGAATAGATTCTTTACATAATCCGAAGTCAGTCAATTTTACATGACCTGAAATTAAATATATAAAATTTAAGACTTGCCAGAATTCTGACATTTGTATAAGTAACATTAAAAAATAGGAATTTTTAACATAGATATGTAATAACTCTGAACTACTGCCAGGTATCTTCAATGGTCTGACAAAGCAACACAGAACGAGGTAATCACACTTACAGATAAAACCTCTGCATTATACCTGCATCAGAAAGTCTTGCCACTTGAAAAGAAACAAGACAAACTACCAAAACTTACTCACTTAGAGACAAATGTATTTAAACATAAAATTGTAGAGCATCATTCACATAAGAAAGTAGGCTATTGAATTTTACTGCTTGCTTCAAAGAACAACCTTCAACAAATTGTAAAATGCCCTGAATAATTCAGTATGAAAACTTAGACTATGTAAACAAGTTGTTTAAAATAACATTAAAATACCAGACGGTACAGATTGCCAGACCAATCAGTGTCATACAGTCAATGTAACAGCGCATTCAGAAATTGCTACTACTGTCAGGTGAAGTGTCAACAGCTATATAAGTCCTTTCAGCTACAGATGATTTGGCACCCTACCTAAATTGCCTTTCCTAACTAACGTCTTCAGTCATCCCCATTGACTCAAATGTCACTGATGATACAGATCTTTATGTACTTTACAGTGACCCAGTAGAAGAAAAATTCCAGAGCTGCAGAAATATCAAGTCAACCATTCAAAAAATACTGTGTCTATACACATGAAACTTGGGAACTTGCTGTGGCTGATTAAATCTGAAGAAGCTGTGCTTAAGGGCAAGCAATTAGCTCTGGCAATTCTTCAGTTATACCAAGAGTGATAATGAACAAGCCATTGTTCTAGGGAAATTCACATAAGAGCGAAGTGTTGTGACCTTTGCAGAATTGTTTTCAAGTGACTGGCAACGTAACTGTCACTATATTTCTACCTTGATGATTAAGCATGATATTTTCTGGCTTCAGATCACGATAGATAATTCCTTTTTGATGCAAGTGCCCCAGTGCCATTGAGATTTCTGCCAAGTAAAAGCTGAAAGGAAACATATGCCACAAAATTAGACATACTCAATCATGCAAAGCATCTTAAGCACTAAGACTATTACGTACATAGCAACAGTTCCTTGAAAGTATCATTAGAAGCGTATGAGAGAATATATGAGAGAAACAATGATGCCTTTGAGCTCGGTTTGCCAAAAGGCATACAGATGCCACGACAAACTAGAAAATTACACTATTAGCATTAAGTTTACCTGTTCAGTAGCTATCTTATCATGAATATATGTGGAGGAATCTGAATTTACCAGTTAGTGGTTAAAATACGCCTCAATTTGTATTACCACATCTAGATGACAAAGTTGAAGCAAAAAATAAATCACAGAATCACAGAATAGTCACAGGGTTGGAAGGGACCTTTGGAGATCATCTAGTCCACCCC
>VZSZ01006044.1:0-22311 GCA_013398815.1 Ibidorhyncha struthersii | reverse complement strand
TACCTCCCGAGCCTTGGCCGTCCTGGTAGGGAATGCCTCTGCCCCTTCATCCAGGTCACTGATGAATATATTGAACAGGCAGGACTGGACCCAGTACTGACCCCTGAGGAATACCACTTGTTACTGACCTCCAACTAGACTCTGTACACCACTGTGAGACAAGTGACTCAGCAGTGTGATCTTTGCCTCCAGACCAATCCCAAGAATACCCCCAAACCAGAAATAGGCCAAACTGGGAGAGGCAATGGGCCTGGGCAACAACGGCAGATTGATTTTTCAGAACTCCCAAGAAAAGGGGGGTATCGATATTTATTGGTATTAACTGACACCTTTTCAGGTTGGCCAGAGGCATTCCCTACCAGGATGGCCAAGGACACATTTCTTTGGCTTCACTTTCAGAGTATTACCCATTGTGGTGCTATTGCTTGATTAATTAATTTGCAAGGGATAACAAGTTGATGCTTCAAATGGGCATTTTGTGAAGAGGCATAGGCATTTTTGACCTTGGAAGAATAATTTTTGCATATGATGATGAAGGTGTTCATTTTGTATAAGTAGATTTATTCTAACTTCATACCGACCAGCAAATATCTTTGGAATAGATCTGCTTTTTTTACTACCTAGTATAATGTGAATAATCTCCCTTAATTCTGTGGGACAAAGATCCTGCTCCAATCCCCAGTGCAATAAGGGAATATTGCCCCTTGACTCCACAGTACGACCTTCTGGGTGCAGCAAGGAGGTCTACAAATTTGCAAACCTCACAGCCTGCTCACAAAAATGTTACAGACTCAATAACAGAACAGACTCCTCCAACTTAGGTCTATAGAGGAATATTTGGAAGAGTAACAAAGCCGAGGGCACTTTTAACTTTCCCTTGGGAGTACAGTCCAGATGAAGGCATCAGAATACGAGCCTGTATGTGTAATGAGCACGCAGCTTCAAAAAGACATCTCCAAGTGAACCAGTAAAAAAGAGCTGGAACTGTACATACATTCATACACATATAGGAATAAAGAAAAACTGTACCAATAGATATGAAAGAGTAAACTTGTAAAATATGTATATGCCAAACATAAGAGGGCATATATATGCATATACAAATAGAAATAAAAAGGTGTGCATCATATAAATATTGCGTATCTATAGAATTCTTATCTAGTGCAATATGTCTATAACAAACAGAGAAAACATTTATCTAAATCTACTATAGCATTTATCAGGCTATTAAAAAACTGATCACGTTTACACAGGCACAGATATGGAAAAGTCACTTCACATCTCCATTTACACTTATGCAGCTGGGTTCCAAATCCAGCTCAGGGTACGCAAGCTCTCCTGTCCCTCGACCTCTCTCTAACCCCCTCCTACACTTGCTGGTGTGTGACTCCCGTTAACATTAATGGCAGCCACAGACAACAGGGTAGAGCATTATGCTCTAAAAAAGCATCAGCACGTAGGTGAACACATCACTCCTATTTTACAATCTTTACACCAACTTGCTGTAAAATTCTGTATTGATTTCAAGGTTTTACTGCTTATTTTTAAGGCGTTCAGTGGTTGTGGCCCAATATAGCTGACAGATCTTTTGTCACTGTGTGTTCCTGAGGGTCAGAATCAGCAGGGTTATTAAGTCTGTCCAAGGAACAGTCTTAAACCTTTTTGGAGCTAAGGTTTTCTAGAAACAATATGGTGTTACTGGAAGAGTCATGTCAGAGTTGTTTCTGAACTGCTCTTTCTTTCTTGGTGTGTAAGAATAAAGCAAAGTAAATGCCTTTTGGTAGGTTTTATCCTGGTTATACTCAAGTATCCTGTGACTTCAGGCCGCAATACAATTGAAAGATGCAACATTGAGGTACTGTCAAAATTATAGATGCTAAAAACTCATAAAGTTATTCAAGGCCAGTTATCTACAGGTTGGTCAAATATTATTCTTTTCACTGCATTTCCTAGTGCCTTATCCAACCAAACTTGAAGATGGACCAAGAAATGTCACCCACCTTTATGGCCATAAGAAAAAACTGCATCCCAGGATGCACTTCTTACCCCTATGAAATTTACCCTGATACCCGTCATACATTTTCAATTACTCATTTCCATCAATTAAGGAATATCATTCAAACTTTTCAGTCCTGCATTCAGTAGAATAGTAATAACTGACCCCAAGAGAATAATTTATTGGAAATAAATGTAACCTTTCTGTTTAGAGAGACACATTCACTGAGACCTGAAGTTAGATGAGATTAATCCAGGCTAGGATGTCCAGAAGCAGAGTGTGATTCCTTTGAAATCAAGATTCAACACGATCTTTTTTTTTTATTTTTTTTTATGCTCTTGAACCGATAAGTGGCTCTGAGTGTTTAGAAATCAAGCTGGGTTGTTTAGCTTTAATGGCCCTGGAAGTTGCATGGTCCTGTTTTGTTTCCCCAACGAGCTGAATACAGCTCGTCAGGACTGGGCCTCATGTAACCAACACGGATCTGAATATTTCAGAGGCAGTAATAATTTAGGAAACACAGCAGATAAGGTGGATTATAGAATTAAAAAAAAAATATATAAACCTGTTTCCTTCTGGACTACTCATCCTTGCCCAAGGCATCATTTATTTAAAAAAAAAATATAATAAAATAAGCTCTTTTAAGATTTATTAGCTGGGTGCAGTTTAATTTTATCTTGTCAGATTAAGGCTAAACAAGTGTCCTCGCTGTGAAGGTGGCAGTCAGATTCACGTCTGTCTTGTTTGACTGTCGCTTCGTCAGAGCTTAGGTTGAGGTTTTTCCTGGTGATCCTATTCCCCCACTGTGCTAAGCAGTGTGATCCCATGCAGCTTCCAGTGCAAAGACTCAAGTTAGTGTGAGCTTAACTCTTGCTTTCTTTTTTATCTCATGCAAGAACTTGTTTGCTCATGGGAAGTAGCTGTCAAAAAGGCGCACACTCCCCAGAAGCAAATGCAAGTTTCAGCGGGAGTGAAGGGGCATGAAGCACTTCTCGTGGATCTTGTGTGATGGGGTGAACCACCTGGGGTGAACGCAACTGCTGTTTCATGAGCTACCCTCTGCAAAGCTCTCTTATTTTACTTCAGTCTTATTTACAGACTTAAAATCCTCCTTTGTTTTCCTGAAGAAACACATGCACCCCATCGATCAGTCAATAGATTTTCAGTTTTACTTTGCTTGTTTGTTTTCCATTTCATGACTTTCCCTGTTGTGCCTGTAGCCATTTTCACTTAGACAATAATCACTAACTCACAAACTGGACCTAGTTATTATATGGATGGGTAACATCAAAATGCTGCAAAAAAAACCCCACCTATATGATTCAATATCTGGGTTTTTTTTCACCGTGGTGCTGCTGTTCAATAGGATACTGGTAATGAGTGTTGTTTTGACAGCAGTGGCATCATTCAGAAAGCTTTCCTATTTATGATCATTGATGAGCCCACGGCACTTTGTGTACTGCCTCTTTTCTGCACCATTCACATCACAGTTCAATGAACGACTGGACAAAAAAATATTTCCCTGTATTTTCCATTGCCTTTGTGTGTATGTGTGTGTGCGCACGTGTGTGTGTGTCTGCAATAGTCTAATCCAGCCCAGGGAAGGATGTAGTTCAGTCCCAGTCAAAGCAATCCCTGAGGCTATGGACACGTGAGCGGAGAGGCAAAGCTCGAGGCATAAACCTGGAGTGTGTTGCACGGTGGCAGCTGGGCACAAACCTGTGTCTGTGTGTCCAGGAGCATGAGAAACGAGCAGCCGGGGCATTGAAAAGCAGGCAGCAAAACGCCTGGGAAAATTGCCCCTGACTCATCCAGGGGGTAAATTTGCCATTCCTGGGGCCGAGCCAAGGCTCTTTTGGAGACTGTGACATCTGTTTGCAGCTTTTTAAAGTCAGGACAGCTTGATTTGCGAGAGATTAATCCATCCATGTGCCTGTAGCTGGAGTCGAGTTTGCAAAACATGTAGTTGAAGGCTTTTCCGATTAGTGGGAATATACCCAAACAGAAAGAGGTAAAAAAATGGTCCTACCAAAAGTAATTACATTTCCTTTGACTTCAGTGCCACCGGGATATCAACCAAGATATAACTATCCTCCCTAATGGAAAGGATTACACGGAGATGTCTGACCATTACAAACACTGGTGCTCACCCAAAAAGGCTCTTTCTTTCAGTTTTACATCTAACATCAGTTTCACATTTCTGTCATGGTCCCAGTGACTGGTAGATTTACATTCTCTTCTGCATATATCAGTGGCTCATAAAAAAAAAAATCAAAGAAGCTGCCATCTGATTGTATTTTTTCAGATTCTTTAAGAAAATGGTATGAAAAGCTGGCTGCCTCCAATCTTTTTTTAGTTCCCCCAACTAGAGGGGAGTAACTCTGGATTTTTCTTTAGCTTGCTTTATTCTAGAATTATTGAGAATAATTGTAAAGTAAGGCAATAAACTTCAATATCTTATTAAAGAAAAGAAAAAGTCAAATCATTGATATTTTCAGATCACCAAACAGGAACTTGGAGAACTCCAGTGGTATGTGCTGTTGGTCCAGACATCCTGTATTTTATTGTTTTAAGATGCCTCTCTTATTCATGTGGTAGTTTTTTAACATGCCTCATGTTAAATTTAACATGCTTCTTTCCTTCATCTGCAGCTTTTTCTGAGCTACACTTTGATGGTGAAATATGGACCAATGTAGTCAATAGTCTTTGTCTAGAAGGTGAAAAAAAGATGTTTCTTGCTAACATCTTTCCTCAGTGGCCTGCTGTGGGCTTCTCTTTAAGCTCACCTTTCACTTCTGCAGAGCCAGCAGAGAGAAGAAATCCATCAAGCACCGGCATACTCAGTCATCGAGGTTTAAAACATGAGACCTCTGCTTTGAGTGTGGAGAGTGAAGCCTGACCAGAGCAACTCCACTCCCAGCCTCCGTGACATGAAGCGGGATCAGTAGCTCGAAAAACCTCCTTTCATCTGCCTGGCAGTTTCACAGCAGAGCCGTTTTCAAAACAAATTCCCTCTGGTCACACAACTGGGCTGTTTCTCCCTCTTGCCATGCAAAAATAAATGACGTGAGAAACCACAGCTTTCTTCTTGCTTCTCGTTGCTTCAAGGGTCCCCGCTGCCACATACCAAGCATTTATTTTTCCCTTGAGAGGCAGGAACAGACAGAATAACAAAATAGCCACTACTTGTTTCAGCAGAAACTCTTCAGAAGATGTAGCAGTCCATGTCCTACGGGCTCTGTGCAGGAAGCACTGATTCACACTGTGTCTTTTCAGCTTCTCGGGAGAGAAAAAAAAACAGAAGAGCTTGACCACTGTACTCTGACTCTGCGTTCTACATAAAACCTATCTGGAAGTGAGCAATTGCTCACTTGATTGCTGTGTCATTAGGCTATAAGGTCAGGCAAAAATCTTGTTCATCTTCCATGAGGTTACTATGGCACGCTATGCACTGAAGCCATTGTCTCCTGACTGTGTCTGTCATGTAGGTGTTTACTTCTGCATTAGTCACTCCGGGCTCCCTATAGAGATCTTTCAGGATGTGATTCGTTTCATCCTGAAAAAGATCTAAAATCAGTCAGATGAATCGTGCCCCAAAAGTGTTTTTTCCACCTACCCACCCTTCCCCCCTGTTGACTACAAAGGGAGCCCAGGATCACCAGCTTGGGTTTTGCCATTTATGTGGTGGATGTATGAAGTTAACCAAAGCTGGATTGCGCTCCTGGGGACACATTTTATTATACTGCGTGAGGCCACACACACTGAGACTTTGTGGTTCTTTCTCTAAAAGTTGTTGGTAGGGGCAAAGTAGAAGGTTTTCTCAGTAAAAGCTGACAGTCCCTGTTTCACTAAAAACGTGGCGCCACAGCAACTTGGCATTTTAAAGGGTAGTGTTACAAAATGAGGTTTTTTGGAAGAAGGAATCCTTGAGAAAGCAGTTACCTGGAGGAAGGAATATGGGAGGCACAGATGTCACTGAGGCTTCAATGCTGGGTGAGAAAAGAGGATTTTCATGAGAGGTCAATTTTACCTAGCTTTAGGTATCCACTAGCTTTAAGGATCCACGTTGAAAGGGTCTACACATGAACTAGTCATCTAGACTTCTATTATCAACAAAAATCTAGTCAAAGCAATAAATGGAAATTAGGAAGCAATTCATCTAACCAAAAGTTAAGAGTCAACTCAAGGATGAAATTAATTTTGCTCTAATGTCTATTAACTGCCTTGCCGAAGTCTCCCTGAGCATAGTGAGATACTAGGTATCTAACTCACATGTAGACATCTGCACTGTAGACACCTATGGTTAGCTTAGATTGCTCCTCTTTAGATCTTTTGATATCTAAATTTGAAGTAGTCAACCCAGCATCCCTGAGTGCCAACAGACAGAAATAAGCTTTTCCAGACAGTGATCGTCTGACTGTGTTGAGCACCTCTCTGAGGCTGGGATGAATCACCTTCCAGAAGTGCCTATGTCAGGACATCCCATTTCTCTCCAGTAAGGTTGTGCCTTTATTTCCTCCTTTTGTAATTTACACTATACTTTTGAGTTTATCTATATATCTAGATATTTATTTCTACGAAAAGAATTCATAGAACAGCATTTCTAGATGAAAACAGCTACAGTTGTCCCTGGGAGATAAATGCTATGTTATGTCATGTCAGCCTTACATGCTAGAAAACTTTGGGGAAATCTTTTGCATATTTAGAAGTATCTTCTGGGTTTTTTTGAAGTGGCTCCTTGCAAAAGGCCTGGCCATTGGAGCAGGAAATTGATCCTGAACGGCGTGCCCTCTTGTTCTGCACCTGGGACTTCTTGGTTTGGTTATGCCCAGAACCCTTGACTCATTAATATTTATGCATCTGGAAGTAATAATAAATATCTGCATCCTGCAGAGAAGAGTCCCAAATGCTTTGGAGGTATTTGGCACTCCTCACACCCCATTACACAGGTATGTGGTTTGCAGCAGTGTAGGTGTAGATACAAGACAAAGTTGTTGCTGTGGCTACTTGGTGCCCACGTATTTCATGTGGGTGCAGCCTCATACGGGTTAGAGGGGCACCAGCAGGAGAGGATTTCTACCAGGGCTCTCCTCACTGCTGGTGGGAATGGTCCAGAGCTCCTCTCTTACTCTCTGCAAGTGGTTTTACTCTAAATTCTCCATTCTTCCAGGCATCTTTTCTTTCTAAAGGGGGTGATAAGCTATTCCTGAGAATGGAAATAAGGCACCTCTGCTATACAGATAGGGAGGCCAAGGCACATAATTTAAGTCTTAAATCTTCCGATTCTCAAAAATACTAGCACTCTGCCCCACAAGTGCTGAGCTACTACAGCCAGGCACCTCTCTAGCGAGCCCAGTTACATCCCCGTCCCCCTTCCAATCTAGTTTAAAGCTTAATGTGATGCTTAAAAAATTCCATCCAACCTTGTAGATTACGTGTATTGCGAATAAGAAATGGAAGGATGTGTTCAAATGCCAGTAAATCTTATATTTCCTGCCTTCCCTGACAACTATACTGAAAGATGTAAGGACAGCATGGCAAAGTTGATGCTTTCATCCTTGTTTCATTCCCTGCATTTGAAGGCTTTAATATGGCAATAGACATAGTTGGGCAGTATTATTAAGAAGAGTTTAATGCAAGGCCAGTGTATTGGCAACACATGTACTGGTGATAAAACAGGCTGAGTGCTGATCACCTCATCCATTCAAATCCCACTCTGAAGGCCAAATCTATCTGCTTGCAAGGAGGTTCTCAAAGTTACCATTAACATGGAGAACAGTGTATTCCTGGCAGTGTTTGTTAACCCTGTACAGGTGTTACTAATGGATAAGTGTCCTGACTCAGCTTCTCCACGGTCCTCTATAACAGACAGCAATTGCTTATGTTCCGAGCAATTGAGTGCTAGCCTGGCACATGCTGCAAAGTCTCAAGAAGTGACAGAGTTGCAATAGAGCTTCTTGAGAAGAGAAACGAACAATCAATTTTCAGCAAACAAAAATAGAAGAAAAATTAGAGATGTAGGGATCCTAAAAACGATGATGTGGACTGGTGGTGCCTTTATTAGTCTCCTTTGTGTTATTGCTTGAAACATTTATCATCCCTGAACTGGCTGATTATTCTCTTTTAATTACTTCATATGGAAAAATTAAATAAAATGAAGATAATAATCTTTTATAATTGGTTGTGAAGAGGAACATTTTTCTCAGAGAACTGAATATAGATTTCTTTCCCTTCTCCTTTACCTCCCAAGACTGTAGGAATCTAATGTATTCAGTGCTACAGTGTGAAGAGAGCTCCTGAGTTCTCTGAATTATTTATTTTTAATAGTTAACCATCATTTAAAAGCCTTACCTGGATGACCTATGATTGAGGATCAAGCCTCATTGAGCACAGTGTTTTGTTCTGATGACGCATTTCCAGACAATTTCCTGTGTGTTATATGAGAAGCTGAAAATGGTGCAAACTGCTGGTATTTAAAAGGGCCATACCACCCTGCTGAGATTTCCCTGGCACCCGGAGCTGTTGATCTGCCCCTCTCCATGTAAGGCTGTATGCCGCATCATGTTGAGGGCATAGGGCAAGAATATAGCAAGACTCCTTTGAGGTTACCTGTTATGAGATGGCACTTTCCATTGCAGCAGCACTTCGTCTCTTCTTGCCTGTTCTGTGGCCACTGCTCAGACCCCAAATCTGCATGAGGATACAGGTCAGAGAGATAGAGGCCAAGATACTTGAATGAAAATGTTCAAGAGATGAGTATGGAGAAGCAGAAGAATGAAACTGGCTGCCAACTTGCCTTTCCCTCACCAATGTAAGGTGAAGGCCATTTTTCATAGAATCATAGAATTGTTAAGGTTGGAAGGGACCTTTAAGATCATCGAGTCCAACCATTAACCTACCCTGACAAAAACACTTCTAAACCATATCCCCAAGTACCACGTCTACCCTTTTTTTAAACACCTCCAGGGATGGCGAATCCACCACCTCCCTGGGCAGCCTATTCCAATGCTGGATAACCCTTTCAGTGAAGAAATTTTTCCTAATATCCAACCTAAACCTCGCCTGGCTTAACTTGAACCCTTTTCCTCTCGTCCTATCCCTTGTCACTAGGGAGAAGAGGTCAGTCCCCGTCTCTCTACAACCTCCTTTCAGGTCGTTGTAGAGAGTGATAAGGTGTCCCCTCAGCCTCCTCTTCTCCAGGCTAAACAGCCCCAAGTCCCTCAGTCGTTCCTCATAAGACTTGTCCCCCAGACCCCTCACCAGCTTCGTTGCCCTTCTCTGGGCACGCTCCAGCACCTCATTTTTGTTTGTATCTTCTTGCTTTGTCCCAGCTAAGTTCCCTTGCACAGTCAGAGACCTGTCAGGTTAGGAAGAAATAGACAGATGTGATCTATGAGCAGATGAGGTACAGATACATTCATGCTTCATATCATTAGAGAAAAATTCTCTGGAATAAGTTGCAATCAAGTTGAGTCTTTAAAATAATGACAGGTAGTCTAGTCCACATTGCAAGCTGAAGCTTGTGGCAACACGTAGGGCAGAGAGAAGGAAGTGTAGGAGAGAACAGTAAGAGTGGAACTCATTCCTCTCCTTGTAGATATTTGAGCATGTCTCTACCTATAGCCAATGAAGAAAAATCAGTATTTCAAAGGAGGGGAGACACATTTCACCACTTGATATAGGGCATATGATTCATCCTTTGCGTGCACGTGTACCCATCCTGTGCTCTTGAGCTGCTACAGCTCAGCCTACATTTTACAAGCGTCCTTGCAAGAGGTGATGATGAGGTTGTCAGCAGGCAGATGGGTTGAAGATGGTAACCTATATTTCATTTTGCACAGATCTGAACGATCCACCAATATTTTTTTCCTCTTTTTTTCCTGCTGGGTTGCCAGAGAGGAGCAGAATAGCTGGCTCTCCTGCTGACTACAGTGGACCAAATTCTTTTGCAACAAACTCTCCGAGTGCCCTGTTGAGGGGAACATAACTGCTTCCCTGGAAGACACTTGCTCCAGTAGGCAATGGGAAAGGCCTGCAATGAACTGTGGCTTTTCTCAACCTTTTAGCAGCCTTGTCTCCTTTGTAATCACATTCCCAAATGCAATTTTGATGTAAATGGAACTTAGAAAAGTAAGTTATAAATGGGTTTTTTTTGAGAAGTAAGATGATCCTCTGGGTAAGGTGCTTTTGACTTAGTGGTATTCCTAGGAGTAAGAGAGTTTCTGAATCTGGAAAAGCAATCATTATTAATAACACAGTTCTCATAATACTTTCCTTTTCAAGATTTGTTTACTCATCACCATTGTTTGATCATAAATATACCCATTTTACAGCTTAATGAAAAGAACTCTTTTATGGCTTCAACTGAACAGATCTGGGGAAAGTATTTTTTTTTCGGAGGGGACTGTGCTACTGAATGTCTAATCTGGGCTGTGTCAACCTGCACATCTGAACACACAGACACTCAAGATCAGAGTCAATGTTGTTGTTGTTTCTTAAATTAGTTCACGGCTACACGGAAACATTTAACACACCAGTGTTTCCCTCTAGCCACCTGCCCTAATTCCAGGACAACACTGTTGCCCTGTGGTCTGAGTCCTGGCTCATTCTCAGTCCAGTTGAACAGCAAACTCCCTTAGAAATTTGTTTCCCACGAGGCTTCCAGCGTCATAACCTACTGCAGGAAAAGACCATAATTTTGACTGTGTTTTGCAGATGTCAAACCCTTTACGTGTCTCAGTTTAAACTTTAGGCTCAATGTCAAAAATAATACAAAAAACTGGCTGTAATTACCTCCTGGAGTTAGCTTGCAATAAATTAAAGCAAAATATAAAAAAGTCCACCCCACATTTTAAAGGAATTTTGACTTTCTGCCTAGATATATATTTTTTCACCCCTTGCTTGGAAACTTAAAGAAGGGAACAATTAATGGAAACCAATTTCTCAAAAAGACATGGTTTTCAGATCATGTTTGCTTTCATATCTTAAAGTAGCCCACTGTTTCTTAACATAGTTTTAATACATAAGAAAACCCCAAGACAAATTAGAAATGTAGATCAGATGAGGAAAGATACAAAATCATTTTGATTTTGACCTCATATTATTGACTACCTTCCTGCATGACTCATTTTTTTCTTGTTGGCTGCTATAATAGTTTAGTATTTTTATAGTATGCATTATTACAATAAAAGGGGTGTATATTTTTATGGATGAAATATTCTTTTTGCAGCCATTGCCGGAGACTGTTAGTAAGATGCAAATTAAATGCAGGCTTCTGGAATGATAAAAAATTTTGGTTTGTTCCCCTCCTGCAGCATACTATAATTTTTACTTTTGCACCTTTTACATTCTTAGGTGCAACAGGAAACAAAAGATCTGTGATGCCTTGAGGATAGCAGATCACGTGGGATTTGGGACCTCAACAAAAGTTGGAAATATGAGCCCAGATGTCTTGCCTAAATTTTCAAACTGGAAAAAAAATGTTTGTTTGGGAAAATATCACGACATTTATGTGTTTATCCAACACAAAACCTGAACTTCCAGGCTATAAGCAGGTAGAACTCTCAATCCACTCCTGAGACTGGACGTTTGTCAACTGATGGAGGTTTGACTGTGCAATTCACTCAACCAACAACATCAGTGGCAACGTCACTTCTTAAATTGCCTGTTTCCAAAGGCAATCTTATCTATTTTGTCCCTAATTCATGTTTCTCCATCTTATTTTACCATACTGGGTACACTGGAGTTGAGTGGACTCTGTTGTTCTAACATTTACCACAGGGAGCAGGAGCTAACTGGGCTTTGGTTTCTATCTTGGTAAGTGAACTTGGAGCTCTGCCTTCTGCAAATAGACCCCGTTACCCTTTGAAAGCAATCTTTCCCTGTAGGATGGACTTTGTCCCTCCTCTGATGCCTGACTAGCTATACCACATGGATTTGCATCCCTCTTGACTTTCTTGTTTCCTGTACTTTGGATTGACCCTGGACCATAAGTCTTGTCCAGATGTTAAGTTTGATCCAGTCTTTGGTGTTTCTGGTTTTTGCTGCCTGGTTTTAAGCATAGTACATAATTTATCAGGCGTCTCAGTCTAAACTGCACGTAAGGCACATAATTTAAGTAACTTGGCTAAACAGAAGGTTTTTGATGACTAGGTTCCTAAAAAGCCCTGGTGTCCTGCTTCTTCATCCACGGTTTTTATCATCTCCAGACCAACCTTTTTTACCCACCAGAAATGAGTGGTCTCTTTACCTTTCTCTCTGTTTTTATCCTCTATTCGAATGAGACAGAACTGTAGAGAAAGATAGATTCTTCCTATCCTGATGAATTTTTATGGAAAGGAGGGCTTTTTGTCATGGCATATTTGACAGTTGATTCAAGGTTTCATCTCACAATTTCTGGAAAACAAAAGCAAAATAAAAAAGAGGATGTTTGGGTTCATTCACTTACAGTCAGCTGTTTGCACGAGTAACAGAAATCAATCGATATACTTGAGCAGAGATTTTCAAGAGCGGTCTTTTTTTTCTTGCTCAGTATTAATGATGACCTGAACTTCCAACCATAATGATTATCTTAAAAGTCTTTTTGGCTTTGAGGAGGTTGTCTCAGCTCTTGGAGTACTCTCCTTGTGAAGGAATACAATCCAAAGAAGTCTATAACCTTAGAATTCATTGTTCCTCTTTCTATTTTTTTTGAGACAGTCAATACTGTAAATTAAATTGCTTGAGTTGGCTTTGTGGTTTTTTTGCATACACAGCAAGGATAACTACACATCAGATTTATGGGCATTGTGCGCAGGTTGCTATGGCAACCGCTCCATCCGCTGTACACCAAATAACCTTGTCATGTGAACGTTTATCACAAGCATATCAAGTACAGGATTGCATGGTATGGTCTTTGGCTAAACAGCGGGATTTTTTCTGAATAATAATTGGTCATGGCCTTTTATGCTATGAGTCAAAATTAATCAACTCCTAGATTTGAAATTAACCATCAATACGACATAATCCTAGCACCATTCTTCATGACTGCAGTGCTTGGCGAGGGGAAACTTTTCCCTTTTCAGGAAAACTGTGGGTTGTTTTTTTATTGCCATTGTAACCTCACAAAACCCATATGTAAAATGTCAGGCTGTGTCTGTGTGTGTGTATAATGCATTATTGCGCTGTAAATGAAATGTGAAATTTAACTACTGAATCATTTGTGGGAAATAAAGCTTATTTTTCTTTATTTTTTTTAAAGGAGCTTCTAAAGCCAGAGGCACATTTTAATTCTTCACACCCATTTTTAGTTATATTTTTAGGGGAAATTTGCAGGCTGCGCACCTGGTCCTTCAGTAGACCAGTTAAAAGGCTTTCTTATGCATTTAAACTCCTCCCTGTGCACCCACATTTTAAAGAGAATACAGGAATTTAACTGTGTTTCTAATTTATAGTTTCAGAGGGAAAGATTAGTATGTGTGAGGGATTAGTGATCTGTGTAAATTACGCCAGTAATTTTTATACAATAGTTACATCATAGGTAAACTCCAGCTCATGTATATGAGCAGGAAGGTTTTTTCCCCCAGAAGAAATAGTATTCAGAAAGTTCCCATCTCTAGTGTAGCCCTCATATTTAATGTTACTATAGGGCTTTTTTTAACCAAAATGACTTAAATGCCCAAATCAGAAAAGAACGTTGTGAGTTTACAAAATGCAACAGTAGAGTAAGTAAATAGAATCATACAATCATAGAATGGTTTGGGTTGGAAGGGACCTTTAAAGGCCATCTAGTCCAACCCACCTGCAATGAGCAGGAACATCTTCAGCTAGATCAGGTTGCTCCATCCAACCTGACCTTGAATGTTTCCAGGGATGGGGCATCTGCTACCTCTCTGGGCAACCTGTGCCAGTGTTTCACCACCCTTTCTAGCTGTAATAGGTAGGATTAGTTGAAATAATGTATGATCTTGCCCCTACCTGGGGGTTTTTTTAGATGATGGTTCATTGTACTATAGGTTGTCATAACCACCACACCCAAATCAAAACTTGCTGGACTTGTCAGAAAGACACTGTTGGCTTGAAATGGGCATTGTTAGGAAATAGGCACCATTTCTTTAACCTGTTTTAAATGTTTACTGTAGGATGAGATGTACTTTCCCCCATATTTACCTATTTTTAGCCGTAACTTTCAAGGGAGAACAGAGTGACTAGCTGAGATGTAGACATACACATTGCAGATGGCAATATTCAGTCAGATGATTTTTTGCTGGACGTCTTCAAATCAAGATCAAGTGCTTTGCTGGAAATGCTTTGGTCAAGCACAAGTCATTTGTCTTAATCTAGGCATAATGAGGTGGTATTTTCCACCTTTCATTATGCAAAATGTCAGATTAGATGATTTAATCTCACAGATTTACCATGTAGACCTCTCTCAATATTTTACATCTCATGAGACGTAGGTTTCTGGATACAATTTGTGAACATTGAATGCTGACTTTGTGATTTCCTTATGAAGAGTGCCTTCCTCTTCACCACTACTCACAAACCACTGGCTGAATAAATAGACTGGATTTCACGCACAAATGCATGGATCTTTTGGAGTAGTTTTATTTTCCTTCTATAATCTACATGAGCCCTTGCTAATTTCTCTGTTTATGATCTGCACAGACCTTAGAGGATTTAAATACACAAACTCAACTTGCTTTCTTTTGGGATCTTCATCCTTCATACATTGCTTCCATTGCAATACTGAAAATTGTCATTACTAGTAACCGGATTTGGAGATAGAACAAATATCAGCTAATATCCCCAAAGATAGGTTCTCTTTATTAAGCAATTCAATACGTATAGGGTAAAAAAAGACAATTTTTTTTTCCAGCCCTTAAGACTTCCTTTGTGCCTGAAACAAAACCAAGTTTACTGTCAGAAGCTTTCCTGAAGGGTTCACAGATCTCTGGCTCACACTTGCTTCATCTAATTATTGGATTTCATAAGGATGCTGATTTCTCAGTTCCCACTCTTATTGTGTGTGCAGTAGTGATAAAGATACAATTAATGTACATAATGCTCAAGGGTGACGATGAATCCACCTGGGGTCAGCCGTGCATCAGACACCTTTGTTTTGTTATACCGTTCTTAGCTTCTGGTGAGTCATCTGCAGAAACTTCTCATTTTTCTTTGGTTCTAACAACAGACAAAGGAGCTCTTCAAACACAGAATCACTTGTAGGAGGTACACTGGATCTGTTTTAAGCCATGGAATGTATTCAATAGATAAAGAACATTCTCCAGAGCTGATGAAGGAGTGTTTCTAGTATGATAGTCATTGTTCATGCACCTTGTTTCTTCAGAAACTGTGCCTAAGAGGACTGTAAGGTATCCATGGCTTAAACGGGAGACTCAGCTGGGAAAGAGGATTTCTGCTGTGTGGGAAACTGAAGGGAAAACTACAGTTTAGATTGTTCAGCTATAAAATGTTCATATGAAAATTCAGGCTACACCATATAGCAATGACAGCAGAATGCAGTTCTTCCTCTCCACCTGTCTGGCTATGTGTATATTAGCTGTTGCAGTTGCACAACTAGTAACTTATGCAATAATATATTTTCCTTAAAGGTGTATTTTTTCTTCTTTAAATATTAGGAAACAACCTTAACAATTTTATTTGGCAGCAGAATTCCTACCTATCCTCTCTGGTCAAGTATATCTCAGAAACAAATAAGAAAAGTGTACTTTTTTTGTGCACAAATGGCAAGGCAAACCACCACCAGCAATTTTGTCCCTCATTCAACTGTGACCTTTTTGATGAGAACAGCAATTAGGCTAATTCTGATGGCATTTTTCTGATAGCGATGAGTAGCATCTGGACATGAAAGAGATGCACTTTCTATTCTAAGTACAAATGGAAGAAATGTCATAACATTGGGCAGCTGCATTACTTTCCTCTATTATCAGATAAAACCTCCCAAACGCATATGTGAAATTCCAATATCACCGAATCCAGGCCCTAGACTAAGCATGGAAAGTCAGTTCTTTCCAAAAGGAGATTGGTTGAAGTAGAAGTTTAGATTGGATATTAGAATGTTTTCAAGCATTGGAACAGGCTGCCCAGGGAAATGGTTGAGTTCCTGGAGGTATTTGAAAGACATGTAGAGGTGGTGCTGAGGGACATGGTTTAGTGGTGGACTTGGCAGTGCTAGATTAACGGTTGGACTTGATGATCTTAAAGGTCTTATCCAACCTAAATGATTCTATGATTCTATGATTCTGTGATTTTCAGAAAGTGACAAGACTCTTGGGTTAACTACGGAATTATATCAGTTTTACAGGAAAATTTATGCTGCAATTCTTAACCATATTAAAAAATTACTGGATTTTTACAATGCCACCTTTTTCTGGATTGTTTTACAGTTTGTGTGTTGCATCATCACATCCTTCTTGAAAACCAGTTGTTTGCATTGGCAAATGAAGCTCTAAAGAAACTGTATGAAAGATATTTCTCTGGCAGTTTCTCTTAAGAAAATTAGTTTGAATAGATGCTATGACTGGAAGAAAAGCTAAAAATGCATAGTTAAAATTGTACAGAAGACTCAAAAAACGCTAATAAATAGAATGCATCATAAGAACTCCATAATATTGAAATGTTCAGACGGGGACCGAATTTTAAGAAAAAGTTTTATACTGAAAAAGCAAGCTGAGTTTTAGGAGTGAAAACTATTTATTTGAAGTTATTTCTCTGCACTGAAGTAGTTCATCCTATGCCTTATTTTCTAGAATTTTGATTTATAGTAAGCTTTATCAATAACTATGAATTTCTAGTTAAATTGATAAATTGAATGAAAAGACTTTTTAAAAAAAATATTACTTTCCAATTTGAGCTAATAGCTGGGCCTATACACTTTCTCAAATAATCCCGAATCCTTGGAAGAAACAGCTATTTTCTGGTTTATTACCAGACTTGCAATATTCTTTCTCCATCTATTCTTGTGAAGACATAGCTCAGTTAGGAGCTACTTTCAGTCAGGAAAGATGCCACATGGAGTAGAAGCGAGATAATGAAGAAGAAAGCACAGTTCTGACATGAGCTTGTGCTGGGAAAGAGCATTATGATCACCTTGTGATACCAGTTATGTTGGTATAAATCTGGTGTCTTCTCACTGACCTCCAGAGAATTTCACCAGCAAAAACTAGAGAAGAACCTGACCTTTTCATGACTGAGAGTACTGCAGAAACAGAGAGAATCACCTAGAAGAGCATGTAGAAGAGACTAACAGGAAAAAAAACAGGGCTGGGGAGAGATAGATAGGGAGCAAAGAAGGATGTTGAGCCTAAGCTGGTAACTTTATCTTCAGAGTTCAGTTGCTTGATGGAAAACTGATTTTACAGGAGGTCACACTGTGCATATTCTCAATTTAAGCATGTAAAAGAATCATTAGATCTTCTGACAAAATTATTAAAAAAATCTATGTAAAGTATTGGAATTTTCTTTGTGTTAGACACAAGACATGTTTTTCAGTAAAAAGGACAATGCTGGAAGCAAATGCCCCCAGAAAAATATGTACCAGAGTCTGAATTGACAAAAGATCCATCTGGGAAGTTATCAGCAAGGTCAAAGCATAGCTGATAGGGAGATAACTGATATATTGCTGCTCTTCTGCTGAGCAGTAGCAGATGTGAGAGGCTTGCAGGTTAGCTTCCTAGCCATGGAGAAATCAGTACTGTAAATGCTTGCTATATGGATGCATCATGTTGGGTGAGCTTGGTTGTTTATTTTCTATCCAACAGCCTAGCATAGAGGTGGGTAAGCAGAACATGGGTAATCCTCTTTCTAAAGGGCCTCAATCCAAGCAACAAGATTTAGTTCTCAATTGTGTCTCAAAACCAGCTATCATTAGAGTAATTAAGGTAGAAAAAAACCTCTTTTGGTGCTTTCCCCAAAACGCACAGTATCATGATACTGAAAACAAAACAGTTCTTAAGCCCAAATTGTGCTTCTGCAATGAAAGAAGTTGTAGGACTATCTAAGAGCATAAGTGGTTAGGTCACTTTATATTCTAGCATTCACCATACCCCTTGGCCACAAGATCCACAATTTGTTGGTGCACTCTGTAAAAACTCCTTCCTTATGTTTTATTTTATTATCTGACAGTGTCATCTGCTATTTCCTACAATGTGCAACACATGTATGCATGAACACATATAGGCTGTAGCCTAAATGATCTCTTTCCTCCCCTTAGTGACTTCAGTTTTCTCTCTTATATTCCTACCCTTTTCAATTGATCAGCTTCTCAGTTTCCCTTCATTAAAAGAGGAAAGAATAATCATGTCCATAAGGATCACAAAGACCATGGAAAATTTCAAAAGGATGAACAAAAATTAGTGTCTGGCTTCCATTGAATTTCAGTGGAAATTTATCACTTCACCATCCTTTGTACCTTTGAGAAACTTTGTAATCATTTCTGGGATCCCACTTGTTTATCTTGACCACCATTATTGGAACAGAGCCTGTCTCATTCCTGTACCTATGTGGATACATTGCATAATGCAAGAATGAGTTGATGGTGGTCCTTATGGAAAATAACAGGCTGATGGATGCGTCCACTCTGTGACTCACTTCCTTGCTAATTTCCTTGCATCCCTTACAGATGCCTTTTGGGTGAAGATGGCCATCGAGTTTTTATTGCTGGCAGCTACAGATGAATTGCAAAATGTCTATCTCAAGCTGGGGGCTTTGTTTTCCAAGACCTTGGCCCCATCACAGGGCAGGGGGAGGAAGAGAAAGTCCAAAAACTGATAAAAAGACCTCAGATCTCCTTCCCTGTCCAAACTCTCCCATAGCACCATGAGAAAGTTCCTGCCACCTTTCCCAGCTCAAGCAGGCGTTTCCTTAGGGGAGGTTTTGATGTCAGCAGGCAGAAGAATGACTGAAAGGCAAGAATAGGCATCCAGAGATACCTCAGTGGAAGGGGAAATGCTTTAACAGAAAGCAAGTTTTCATCATATGGTGACCTTTGCCACTTCTTGTTAGAACCAGTTGGGAACTTGTCAATAACCAATTTATTACCCATTGGAAACACTGATTTATCAAGATTGAATCGTGTGGACTGGAAGACTGGTTTCCTTGAGAGCTTGGCAGGGGGCGGGGACAGGATGGGACGGACATGAACATAATCTCTTTTTTTTACATCATCTTTAAAATGAAAGACTTTCTCAGAGGAGCTGTACCAGAAGAATATAGAAAGGGCTGAAATTAAGGAGGACAAATAACAGTGTTACCATAAACCTTCAAGCTGTAGGTTTGTTTCACTCCTGGATAAGGAGATCTATTCTCATCTGAGGATGGTTTAGATTTATGCACCTCTATCCTACAAACCTTACAAAGGGTGGTGCGTGGGACTCACCATGTCTCAGACAGAGGATACCTCCACAGTCCATGGGTCACCCATGGCTCTATTCAGCTGTAGTTTTGTGACTGTAAGTTACTTGATTTATGATAATAACTTGTCTTAGGAAAATCAAGTGTGGTTTATTTGCTCTCAGTTGTCTAGTAGGGATCAAGAATGCACCGCAGCTTTCTGTAAGACCTCATGAGAATCTGTTTTCATAAACTCAGGGAAAAAAAGTTGCCTTCACTCCAACTACAGTGATAAGCAGATTTTTGGGTATTGAATCACTCAGCCACACAAGCCCCGAACGGTTTTGTATGATGGTTTTGTATGTTGGTTTTGTGGCACATTGACTCTGTCTGTTCCAGACAGAAGTTCAACACACTGCAGGAGGTCAGAGCCACAACAAATACAAACAGCTCACAGACAAAAGTTTGCAAAGCTGCCTAGGGGAAAAAAAAAGAAATGCCGTCATATTGTCTTAGAGTCCAAAATTTTAAAATGACCTCTAAATGCTTTATAAATGGTGAATCAAATGGTGGCATTTTTCACAGTGCTGTTTTTTGGAGCGTGATTGCAGAGCCAGGTATATTTATTCACATCATCCCATAGACTCCTGCTCCCCATTCATTACGCTGACAACCCCAGCCCAGCCCAGTGGCTTGTCTCCCATAGACCATCAGCTCGTTTGCAAAAGGGGATGTAGAGTGTCTGCTTCTCCCATCATCCTAAAGCATGACCTGAGACGAGAAGAGAGTTCCAGTTTTGTGTGACCAAAAAAGGGGAGTAGAGGAAGAAGGGGAGTAAAGGGGTAAAACCTGGATTTTCCTATTGCTGGAACATTGGTCATGAGATTTAAGTGAACAGGGGTGGGTTTGCCCACTGATTGGTTGTCCACTGTGTGAGTTGAGCTTGTCACTTTCAGCTCTTTCTTCCATATTCCCTGTTCAGATTGACCATTCTTCAGGATGAACAGTATCTAACCATGTACATGGTCAGTGCCTAATACAGCATGCAATCAGTCTTGACAGGGACATCCAGGTGGTAGTGCAGCCAATACATTTTTGTATGCCCAGGGTAATCAGCCAGCTGTGCTACAGAAGCAAAGCAACACAGTGGCTTTTCCAAATTCAGTGTTTTGTGACGTTCTCCTAACAAGTGACTTGCTGGTTTCAGGTAGTCAGCTATGATCACCTGAGAAGAAAGAATTATAAATGAACTCCATCACTAAGGAGAGAAAGTGGTGTCTGGGTCAGAAGGCAATGGAATTAGAAATGGTCCTGTGCCTCTGAGATCACAAACATAGTGAATAAGAAAATGGAAAGCTATTGAGAAACCAAAAGTCTTTGGGAGAAGAGAGATGGAATTCAGCATGTTTGGGGCAAAGAAATAGTGTCTAAATGCAACCCAGTTGTCCAGTCAGTGGAAGGTATAATGGGCAGTTTGTTCACTATCTTCTGCTATAAAACATAGAGAACTTTTCCTGACTCCATCTTCCTCAAATTTTATGTCTCCTATAACCCCACTAAATCCAATGAACTTATATCATAGTAAAAATATATCTGTAGTAAATTCTACTCAGACTCATAACTATCACTGAGCTTGCAAACCCTTAATTTATGGATTTCGCTTTCTTGACCAGTGTAGATGTTTGGCTTAACGAACCTTAAAGTGTCGCAAAAATCTCAGTATCAGACATTTGGCCATTCCTACAATCTAGTACCAAATTTTTGTGGCAAAGGCAGACAATTAAAATAAAAATAATAGTAACACTTAAGAACGCATGTTTAAAAGCCATCTTGCCAAGATATGTAGTAAAAGGCAAAGGAGAACCACAGTCACAGCTTTTATACCTGCTCTGATCACCTGTGCTTTTTACTCCTTTTCCCCATAGGGACAAGGATGTCTTTTGAATCTGCAGAATCCATACAACACATGTCAAGAAATTGCAACCTACAAGCATGGAGAGGGATATGCTTATTTCCATTTCTAAAAAGTGTATAGCATTCAGGGGCTTTACAGGGATGAATTTAGAGGAGACTGGTCAAAAGGGCTGAACTTCATCCTCCAGCGCTGTCTTACATGGCCTACACACTTCTACATTTCCAGATGTGGCTGTGCATTACTTTGCAGCGTTTCCTAGCCAAACCATCAGCATCACAGAGTTATCTGCTTCTGTGTCGTCTTGAGTTTTTAAAGGTTATATGTCTAGAAATAGCACTTTCTCACTTTCCTTTACTGGATCACTTTCAAGAGTCACTTGAACATGTTCTACCAAATGAATTATTCACTTTTGTAGCTGTGGATGTTAATGGTGCTTTAGTCTTGAGATCTCTGCTCCTTGCACACAGTGTTTTTGTCTCTTAATGGCTGAAATACCTTTTGTCTAGCCCAAGTTAATAGGATCAGCTCAGAAATATTGAGGAGAAATGTAATGGTTTGAGATACATAGAAGGGAAGACTAAGTGACCAAATAATCATGTTTGGATATAAGAGCAACAATACTAACAAGACAAAACAGATGATAAATTCATTCCTATCAGTTAGAAAAGTTCTGTCTATTCACCTGTGAAAATCTGCTCCTGCCTGACACAGCAATCCTTTTTCTGCATGGCTTGAATTTTGTTGGCACTAATCAAGCCATGGTGAACTTTTTGAATTAATTACGGTGAACTATTTGAATGCAAATGAAGTTTAAAGATACTGTAAAGTCTCATTTCAGGATGGATCTTTATGATTAGAAGAATAAATTATCCCAAGCATCTTCACATGCTGCAAGTTTATCATGCCTGTTTAACATGTCTGAAGATATTTCACAGTGCAGATATTTCGCAGCTTCTCTTTTCATCTCAAAGAGAAACAATTACAATATGCTTGTGTTCCTGCTATCCAATTACACAGAATCACACAGGATCACACAGAATCACAGAATCACAGAATCACAGAATAGTCA
>VZSZ01006042.1:1100524-1182763 GCA_013398815.1 Ibidorhyncha struthersii | reverse complement strand
CAACCCTGACTATTCTGTGATTCTGTGATTCTGTGAATAACTGACATCATCTACCTGGACTTGTGCAAAACATTTGTCAATCCTGCATGACATCCTTGTCTCTAAATTTGAGAGACACGGATCTGACTGATGGACCACTTGGTGGATAAAGAATTGGCTGGATGGTCACACTTAAAGTATTGTGGTCAATGGCTTGATGTCGAAGTGGCAAGCAGTGACGAGTGGCGTTCCTCGGGGGTCAGTACTGGGACTGGTACTGTTTAACATCTTTGTTGGTGACATGGACAGTGGAATTGAGTGCACCCTTAGCAAGTTTGCTGATGACACCAAGCTGTGTGGTGCGGTCGACATGCTGGAGGGAAGGGATGCCATCAGAGGTACCTGGACAGGCCTGAGGCGTGGGACCTTGTAAAGTTCAACAAGGCCATGTGCAAGGTCCTGCACCTGGGTCGCGGCAATCCCAGGCATAAATACAGGCTGGGGGAGAATGGATTGAGGACAGCGCTGAGGAGAAGGACATGGGGGTGTTGGTTGATGAGAAGCTCCACATGAGCTGGCAATGCACACTTGCAGCCCAGAGAGCCAACTGCATCCTGGGCTGCATCAGAAGAAGCTTGGCCAGCAGGTCGAGGAAGGTGATTCTGCCCCTCTACTCCGCTCTGGTGAGATGCCACCTGGAGTACTGTGTCCAGCTCTGGGGCCGCCAACATAAGAAGGACATGGACCAGTTAGAGCCAGTCCAGACCGCAAAGATCCCATCAGAGGGCTGGAGCACCTCTCCTATGAAGACAGGCTGAGCAAGTTGAGGTTGTTCAGCCTGGAGAAGAGAAGGCTCCAGGGAAACCTTATAGCAGCTGTCCAGAACCTAAAGGGGGACTACAGAAAAGATGGGGAGGGACTCTTCTGAGGGATTGTACTGATAGGACAAGGGGTAACAGTTTTAAACTGAAAGAGGGGAGATTTAGGTTAGATATTAGGAAGAAATTCTTTACTCTGAGGGTTGTGAGCCGCTGGAACAGGTTGCCCAGGGAAGTTGTGGAGGCCCCATCCCTGGAGGTGTTCAAGGCCAGGCTGGATGGGGCTTTGAGCAACCTGGTCTAGTGGGAGGTGTCCCTGCCCATGGCAGGGGGGGTGGAACCAGATGATCTCTGAAGGTCCTTTCCAACCCAAACCATTCTATGATTCAATATTTATGCTCTTGAGAATAAACTTTAGCATCTGAAAAACAAATACTTTCTGAAATTTAACGTAATTTGTTTTGCATAATGAAGCATATGAAGTAGTCTGGAAAAAAAAGAGCAGTTTAAATCATACTTCCTAAAACCAACAGGTCAAAATTCTTTATTATGTTCTTATTAGTAAACTCTTCTAAAGACCGAATATCAGTGTGGAAAATATTGAAGAACAATTTTCCACAACACTACTAACAGCTGCATAAAAGTAAGGTATTTCCCTACAGCAAGACAACATGAGAATTTTTGCAACAAGTATAAATTAAAAGATTTGTGCGTGGAAGCTTGGATAAGATTCATGTTCTGGTTGACTAAAGGTATCTAAAAATATTTATGTTGTTTTCTATTTCTCTTAGTTTAGGAATTCTCATAATTTTCCATATACAGAGTCAGTAATACAGCCAGAACACTGTTTAGGTGCAATATATATTGAGAAATAGAAATAAATACATCATTTGAAATTCTGAAGCTAAAAGGTACATGTGAACATGTGCCTGCTCAGTATTATTAATATATAGGTCTTCAGTTTAAATGCAAGGGATTGTCCTCAGGTCAATAAAATAAAAAAAGAAATGGTCAGCAATGTCATGCAAGGAATCCAAACATTATGAGCTCTTTTTCTTAGGGATCCTCAGAAATGGATGCAGATGCACCTGGAAGCTAAAAGGCATAGATTACCAGCTGTGTTTTAAAACATTTCACTTGTTGTTTGCAATATATTGTTTTCCACAGTCTTCCTACTAGAATAACATAGCAGAGTTAATCTTCGCCAGTGAATGAAATCTGCCTGTTTCCTTAGCATGTGCCAACCAAGTGGTACTGTATAGTTAGTGCTGCTGTTTTTACAGCATTGTTTTCAAATGCTGTTCTCGGATATGTCTTATTTTCTTCTAAAATTATAATTGTATCTCTGTCATCCATACGCCTTTACCAGTTAACAGTTTACTGTTATTCCTTCCATCTGTCTGATGGGTCTCATTTCAAGCCTTTTCACTCACATCCATCCCATCCATAGGGACAAGGTACCTTCTAGCTTATGCTATATTGTTTTTTTGTTGTAGTTTTTCAAGATTTCAGCCATTCTCTACGCAGACATGGAATTTTTTTTCCAGAGGTCAGTGGATGTTTGGTGACCATTCAGAATGGGAAATTGCCATTTAAAATGGGAAATACTTGTGGTACCTTTATGTGACTTTCCATTAAATCCAGTATCTGTTATGAATCCACCCATAATAGTGATGCTCGGGTGTCTGGTCAGTTTTACCTAGACTGCGTGGGAAGATTATCTCAGGGATGGGATGCCACTGCTTCCCATTGCCAGGGGGCTCTGCCTGGAGCCAATACTTTGGATATTTTTGCCAAAGGGAGTGCTCAGAATGACCAAGGTTTTAGAAAACCTGTCTAATTTACCCTGACACACACCTGAATTTAACCTGAGCAGCTTATGGGAAGTGTCTCTTCCCTAATGGTAGAGGGGCTTGTACCAAATGCAGTGGTGGACCCACTACCCAAAGTTCCTTAGTTAAAGAGGAGAGATTTGCAGAAACAAACCCACATTTTTTGTTGTTCTTTATTTGATGCGGTCTTTTAAAAAAAAATTTAAAACTGTAACACTGAAAACTCCATTAGAATATCAGTTTTGAGAAGAGATCCTCTTTTATCGTTCTGTTAGCTCAAGTTTGCTGTTTTATCAACCGTAAACTTCTTAGCTATACAAATTACGGATGAATTTCCCTAATTTCCAGCACCACTCTGTTGTGTACAGCACCAGATGTGCAAGTCTCCGATGAATGCCTTCATTTGGAATACTTGGTATTTGGGATTCCAGACATGGGAATTTGAGCTCCCAAGCAATATTTCATGTAATAGAGCAATAATTATTTGTGTGTATTTGAAAAGTTTACCTTCCTCGCAACATTACTGAACTGAATTCCCAATGTATTCCTTTTGATTGGAAAGTGTCATTAGCAAATAAATGAAGAGTCAATGTCTGGTTGCATTTCACCCAATATCACCATTTTCTGTTCATCTGGGACATAGGGAATCCAGTGTTGGGACTGTGCTAAAGAGTCTCAAAACATCAACAGGATATTTTCCTACAATGATTCATTCTAGTGTTGCGCTCTTTCTGCCAAAGATTTCTGTGCTTAGAGGAAAAATGAGTCAGTAACAAAGAACTGAGACCAACCATCTATCCTGGAAGTACTTACATTATTGCCTAGATTCGCTGTTACCTCATATTCTTTCAAGACTGAGGTTATAAATCTCTTTATTAATGTAAGAGAAGTGTTTTTAGAGTTTGATGCTGTTTTTAATAATATGTTTAAAGAATTATTATCAATACAGTATCAAAAGGAGATATTATGGCAATGTTGCTCAATGGGTAATTTATTTAAGAGTGAGATAAATCATGGATTGTTTCCTGGTGAGAAACATGGGTTCAAACTCATTATTGCTGGAACGGTATATAATATGGAAGGTTGCTGTCCAAATGAGTTGTAAATTGAGAGTATTTATTCCAGTGTCAACTGACTGACCGATTCAAGCTGAAGTTCACACAGCCGTTTTTGTTTAACATAATCTTGATAACCCTAGCAGTATTTTATTATGCAAATGCATTCAAAAATACCAGAACTGTGAGCCTGGACTTGCTGTTGGGCAATGTGGCAAAAAGTATAGCAGGGCTGTATGTGATTGATTAGTGTAGCTGACCCTGCTTTGAGCAGGAGATCGGTCTGGAGACCTCCCGAGGTCCCTTCCAATCTGGATTTTCTTATGATCCTGTGATCCTCTCTGGGTTGTGAAGATAACTCTGTGTGGGCCGGTCATGATCTCCTACGTGGAGGAAGAAAAAATTCTGCCTGTGGCTCAGAAGCAGCTGAATTCACCCATTTTGGATCTGGCAGCCAGGGGAGAAGCTGGGTCCTGACCACAGCTGCCTGTTCGCAGGGGCAGAGCTCCCACCCACAGCAGAAATGAAGACCAGCACCAAGGGATGCTGGACCATTGCTAACACCCTGCAAGGGGAGCACAAGGGCTTTACTCAGCCCTAACAGCTGCTGAAAGTTGCTGATTTGGAAAGCAGGGCTGGAGGAGAGGACCTGTTATGGAAGGATGCAGAGAACAGATTGTTCTCTTTTAAATCTGTTTTTATTCGATCTCTCTGGCTGAGGTGGGAGAGGGCAGTAAGTCCCCATGGCACCCACACTGCAGTACTCTCAGGTGCCCTCACACCATGTCTCAGCCTCGCCTGTAATACGTCTAGGCTCCCCAGATAGCCTCCTACCTTTCCCCAGTACATCCAGCTCCTGCTATTGATGCCAGACCTCCTCACCATAGTCTCTGCAGTTTATGTTGTGTACCTGATGCCATTCCACCTGCTTCTTTGGCTGGAGTTCTGTGATACTTAACAAATTTGTCATTTTTTCAGTGGCTGATAGAATTAATTATTCTCCTAAGGCAATATTTCACCTGTCTATTTCTATTTGTAAGCTGGCGTGGTCTTAAGGGATATATGTTTTCTTCCAACACATAAATCTGGCTGAAATTAAAAGCCATGCAGGAGAAATAACTGTCCTTTGTATGATTGGTGACCCTGCATTTTTTTCAAGAGGTTCACCATATTCCCAGCACGCAGGAGGCAAGTGAGAATGGGGAGAGAGTAACAATTCTTCAGTAACAACTGTAGCAGGTTCTTCCTTAGTTTGACTTTTATCAGTCTGTGAAAGGTTTGCGTACTTCATTTGTTTTTCAGTCCTCTGAAAACATTTAGGACAGTGGGAAAAGTGCAAAGAAACATTAGACAAGGAGTGTAATATTTCAGTGTTCAGTGAAGCCTTAGGAAGCAGAAACCTGCCCCATGTGCTCTGGGGTGCAGCCTGTGGACATTTTGATTTTTGATGGAACATTTTCTAGCTTTCGACTAAAGAGACAGATTTTTATCCTTCCTTTGTAAGCTGCTTTGCGCGTTGGGGATGCACCAGTTGCATGTCTGTAATTAATATTGAAATGAGTGTTTGTTGGGAAATGGGGTTAATTTGGCCATTTGAGGATTTCTCTGTGTGAGTTGTAAAGCAAATACAGGGGATGAGGTTCCAGACTCTTGTATGGTCCAGCTCATCCACAGCTGCTGGCAACATCCTTTGGGAACAGTGGGCAGCTAAAGCAGGTTAGAGCAGGCTGCTCAAACCTTAACTGGGAAACGGATAGTGATACAGATGGCATGAGAGCAATGAAATGAAAAGGTGGCCTTATAATCATAATTTTCCATTATTTAGGATCTTTTAAAACCAATGTTGTTTTCCTCATAGGATCTCATATGCTGCTTCAGATTTTACTCTTCTAGATTTTAAGTGTTTTTAAGTCTTCACTGTACTAATAAAATAGCTGAATTTTATGTAAAAATGTATCACATCAGAAAACCCCAGAGCATCAACTACCCGCAGACTCTCAATTTTCTGGAATCATGCAATCCCCTTGGCACTTTTGGTGGATATTCTGAAATACACAGCCACAAACTCATGGATAGGGAGAATCAGTATCCCAGTGTGTGTGCAAAGTGCTGGACATAATGAACTGGTTAATTCTTTTGTGCTATGAAAAGCACTTCTTAAAATAAGCGTTGATTAATCTGATTAGATGCAAGCCTTGCTTTCATTTCTTTGCTTTTACTTGACATGCAAAACCTTAGAATCATAGTACTGCAGGATAATGCAGACCGGAAGGGTCCTCGGAAGGTCTCTCATCCAACATACTGCTCAAAGCAGGGTCAGAGCAGGTTGCTCAGGGCTTTAATCCAGTTGGGTCTTAAAAATCATCACCAGTGGAGAGGAACTGCACAATCTCCCTTGTCTGACTGCTGTCAGGTCTCCCTGAAGTCATCTCTTCTCCAGGCTGAATTGAGCCCTGGTCCTTCAGCCTCTCCTTGCAGGGCAGGTGCTTCAGCCCTAACCATCTCGGTGGCCTCTCCTGAACTCACCCCAGTTGATCAGCACTGTCAAACTTAATTAGTACATGTTGTTAAGAAAAGGATCATACCCATTGTAGAAATGTGTAGGACATAACTACATGTGCTGCAAGTACATTTACTTAATACCTGTATAGTCCTTTAGAGATGTCAAGTACCTTAAAAATACACAGTAAACTGGAACATTTCTTCCTGCGAAACAGGCGAAAAGAAAGACTGTTTTGTTCTTGAAGGATAATTTAGGTGATTGAATGATATCTTGATTGAATATAGACTTTAGAAGAATACACAAGCAAAATTTGGGAAAAAAACAGTATTTTTTGTACAAAAAAAGATGTAATAAATTCATTAGCTTAGGGACAGATATGGATTTTAAATACTTATAAATACTCAATGCATTAAAAATCTAAAATCCATACAATTGATGTTTCACTAGATAATAATACAATAGATTGCAAAACCCAGGACAAGAATAGGACCCTCTCCCAAACACTGAAAAAGGTGGAAAACAGAGACCTGGGGTTTGGCATTGTGTCAGTAGAGAGAGAATGGATGCTTGTTCTATTATTTATATGAACTGACTGCTTGGCAGATGCCACTGCAATAACCCTTTATTTAAATTGTAGAAAAAAATAGATTTTGTTTTCCTTTATAATCACTCAATGAAAATTACTAATGAAAATGTTGAATTTCCTGTAGCTGAGAAGAACGTATTGTCCTAATCTGCTTTCAGTCAACAACAAGCTCTAATCATTCCAGTCACGTAAAACTAGATCGAATTAAAAAAAACATCTTTTTATTCTCTGAGATACAAGGGAAAGGAGGATGAAAATGTTTATATACAGTTTAAAATGGTAATTCTTGCTTTTTTCCTCTTTCATAATGCATATTTAGTGTTCTGTTGTATTCCTCTTTTGTACTCACACCTTGCAACCAAAAAAAGTTTGGTGATTTTTAGAATTGCAAAAGAAAGTTCTTATAAATTGTAAAGTGTAGGGGCCAGAGCTGCCTGTGCAGCCTTCTACTTCCAATGCTGTAACCTTAAATCCATTATCTGTAATACAGGTTGTAATTATATGTTCATCTCATTTATTTTTCTACTTGAGGACATTTGTTTTATTCAAATCTTGGCTACAGAAAGCACTTAAATGAGTGCTTAAATCAATCCCTAACCAAAGCAGCACTTCCTAAGGGTACACAGCCTAGCATAGGTTTCTGTGTTAAACCTTAAAAACTTAAATCCACTTCATCTTGGGCTGATGTTACCATTTCAATGCCATATTCCTACCTTTACATTTACCCCTGTTTATGGAAAATCATTATATTCTCTCTCAAGCATATAACTTTTTTCTTTTTTTTAAAATGCCAAAAAGCAAGAACAAAACTCACCTCACCTTAATGAATGAAGTAGAAATGGTTTTGAAGTTGACTCAAAACTCATTTCTCAGGGTGAAGGGTGGCTCTCAGCCTATTGACGAGCCAGCTCTTCTGACAGCACTAGAAGAGACTAAATATGAAAAATTATAACACTAATTTTACTTATGAGGAAGTAAAAGGCTGTCTAAAAATGAACTGCTCATTCTTATCAATATTTCAACTAATATTTTTCCTAATATCCAATATAAACTTCCCCTTGTGCAACTTGAGGCCATTTCCTCTTGTCTTATCACTTGCTACTTGGGAGAAGAGACCGACCCCCACTTGGCTACAACTTCCTATCAGGTAGCTGTAGAGCGTGATAAGGTCTCCCCTCAGCCTCCTCTTCTCCAGGCTAAACAGCCCCAGTTCCCTCAGCCGTTCCTCATCAGACTTGTCCCCCAGACCCCTCACCAGCTTCGTTGCCCTTCTCTGGACACGCTCCAGCACCTCATTGTCTTTCTTGTAGTGAGGGGCCCAGAACTGACCACAGTACTGGAGGTGGGGTCTCACCAGTGCCGCGTACAGGGGGATGACCACTTCCCGAGTCCTGCTCACCACACTATTCCTGGTACAAATGCAAAGGAGTCTTATCAGGTTATGAAAATTAACCACAAACTTCAGCCCAGGACAGCTGCCACAAATGAAGTGACTGCTCTTTGCCCTCTAACACATATCCTATCTTTTGCTGCCCATTTTAATCCTTTTTCTCTGAAGCCATTTCACCTCTGCTCCAGGCTTTTAGAGCAAGCATGCTAATTCCGGTCTCCTGAACAAATGTCAACATAAATAATTACATCTTACTTGCCAGATTTCTCTGGCAGTTTCAGCTGAATATGGTCAAAACAGATGACTTTTTTAATAGCATCTCAGGGAAGAAACCATTGGGGTACAGGGAGGGAAAGGCAGAGCCAAAACCGTGCCTTTCAGAACACACAAATCTCATTCCTGCTACTTTAATTAGGCTGTGCTTGCACATCAGGTGGAACTGAAAAAACAACTTAGAGGCATTTAACCAGTCACTGAAAAGCTCCCACCCAAGCTCCTACTGGATCTGCAGCCACAGGTGCTCTGTGCATTTTCCTTGCTGGCCCCGACGCTGGCACCATCTCCCAGTCAGGTTTAATGTGTTGGTCTTGGCTGCTGTTGGAAGAAATTATCAGTGGAGGAGCCATGGTAGGAGACACGGTCTAAAATGCACACCAGCCCTGGCTCACCTCCTGCTGCGCACAGCAAATGGTCATTAAACCACCTTTGCAGGGCTCTGCGAGAAAATGTTTCACACTCCCACCAAGAAAGACTGGACACACCTTACCTGTGCACTTCATCTCCAGAAGACCTATTCCTGTCTTGCTTTTGAATTTATTTTATTTGGAGACCTCTTAATCAGGCAGTACTTTGGGGAGGTTGTTGGGTTTTTTTAAAGACGACAGCTAAAACAGGACAACCCTTCAAGTAGGGATGGGATGGTCATGCAAATTTACTAACGCATTAAAAAGCAACCGGTTTATTTGCATAAAGAGGGCAAACGTCTGGGCAGTGCTGCCGTGCAGCCGTTCTGCGTGTGAAGCAGGCAGAGCCAGGCAGCACAGGGGAGCCTGGGCAAGGCTCGGTCCCCTGCACCCTCCTGCCCTGCTGTCCTCTCCCCAGCTGAAACGCTTGCTTTCATGCGTGGCCTGTTAATGCAGGCGTGTTAGCAACGCATGCAAATCCAATGTGACATACAAATAATGTGTTCAGTATAAAATCATGGCAGCAATTACTGGGGACGCGTTGCTTTGTTTTCTGTTCCAACCCAGGCTCATCAGATGTCCAGCACCGACCATCTCCCCGGCAGCAGCAGGGAGGGAGCGCAGCCTGTGCAGTCAGTGCATCAGGCCTGATTTGGGGGCACAGCACTGCGGGGTTTGGGAAGACCAATCTCAGCTTCAAATAGTCAGTCACTGATTTCCCTGGAGCGGGCACTGCAGATGTCACCCTGAGTTTCCTCCAGTGGAAGCAGTCACGAACCGTTGCATACAGATATGCAATGCAGCTGCTAGCAGCAGGCACAGGGCTAAACTCTGCTAGTGCGGGTTAAAAAAATAACCTTGTTTTCCTTGGTCCTGTTGAAAGCCTTTTTAGGGGTGTCATGAGATGGGTTATTTTACTGTAGGAAACCTGAGTCTCTTCCCAGCCCCCTCCCGAACGGATTTGTCCCAGTGCCTTCCCTCGCCGGGGGAAGGCGCAGATGCCAAGCCCCCCCGTAAGGGCAGAGCGAGCACCAGGCGTGCGAAGCCCAGAGCGTGACCAAATGGTGACCGCTTCAGGGGAAGGCCTGGGACACGTACTCTGCTCCTTGCCCGAGGTCAGCATGCTGCTTCTAATCAACAGGAGGCTGGAGGGACCTCTCACTGTCTACAGGTTCATGCAAGTGTCTCTGGATTTCTTTCTCCCAAATCACCTGGAACGATTTGTGTCATCGCACAGGGGACAAACGGATATTACTTAGTCTATGTTCAGAGGAGCTGGCAATACTGCTCTCGAATAAAGTTTTTAAGCTTGTTTTTAAGCTTGTTGGCACTTGAGCAGGGTGGCACTTCAAGTCCTCTTTCACAGGTGACATGGATTATATATAGTTCAAGTAGAGAATCAGGAAGTCATATTTCTTTTTTGCTTTTCAGTGACAGACAATCTAAAAGTCTTTATTGGCACCCAATTTCAACTTGAACAGTTGTGGTTTGGGAAGCAAAATTCTTTACAGGATTGCTGTAATTGAAGCATGGGGTTAGTACTGCCTTGAACTGACAGTGAGCCTTGGCACCTGCTACAGTCTTCTTGCATTCAGACCTGTCAGCTGTTTATCTCCTCTTACTGCTTTTAAAAACACGTTTTCCTCTCTCTTTCGCATAGCCCCAGGCAAACTAATACATCTGGTCTAATGGAAGTGTGAATCATAAGTTAATATAAAGAGGGACCTTATTACCTCTAAGTTGTTTTTCTTTCAAAGTTCTCACTTACCTTGTCGGGATGTTCCTGTTGCCTCCCATTTTTCTTTTATTTCTCACCCTTTTGGAAAGATTCATTCCTAGTGAGGAATTACCTCTGGGGACACAAAGAGCATGCATCTTGCCTTTTGGCCGACTGACAGGTTAGATTTGATTAGTCACTTGCCCTTTAGCTGGAAATAAATAGCATACAATGACAGAGTGGGACTATAGACTGGTGTGGAGTAACACCAATTAATAGTAAGTACCCTTCATCTAGGTAATATTTAACTATATTAAAGGCTGTACAGAAACTTTTGAAAAACAGCACAAGTATCGTTAAATGAATATACATGTCAAGAAAACAAAACCCCATAATTAACAGCTGAATAATTTTCTTTCTCTAGTAGAGTCTTATTCAGGCATTGCCAATATTATTTTTATTAGAATTAGTATAAATATTATGTATTTTTTATACTTGAGTGTCCACATAGGGATGGGTATGGTTTTGGATATGTTACATATTTTTAAAAGAGAAAAAGCTAAATTCGTGGTCCTGTTCCATTAATCTCACCTGTCAGGTAGGAGCATCACCAACAAAGGAAGTTCAATACAGAAAAGATATGTTTTGCACTTCTTTCTAAAGGTAGATTAGTTCATGCATAACTGCACTGTATTATTGTAATTTGCTCCATGAATAAAGCATAAATACAGAGAAAAACAAGCAGATAATACTGGAAAACTGACAGACGCAACATCCTTAGTAATTCTCGGAAGCTGCACTGACCGGTGCAGAACTCATGCATATGCCCATTGCAAAAGTAATGCTAATGTGAGGATGTGCTGGAGGAAGCAGTGCCCTTACTGCACCGCACTGTTGTCCCCGGGGGTGCAGATCGCTCCTGCTATGGACCAGCAATAATTGGCTCCTAGTCTGCATTATCAAGCAAGGGATGATAGACACAGAAAGATGCAGATCATTCAGCTGGCTGCTGGCTCTCTCCCCAAATCCGCTTTTTCTCACACGCGTGCAGAGATCCAGTAAATGGTACACAGTTTGGTATTGTCTGTATTATTTGGTATTTGTTTGCAGTCAGATGTGTACTCAAGCTCCCCTCTGCATGTGGTCTGTGTTTTGAGAGTTCACTCCTATCTGCCTCAGAAAGGAATTTTGTGGTTGCCATTGTTGTCGCATACATCCTGAATTGTATCCTGAGCTGTTGCATAAACAGCATCTCCGAAGTCTCAGTCCACTGCTAATGTAAGTGTTCTTTCTCACTGTCCGCAAAGAACCCTCTCTTTCACCCTGCCAGCCTGGGAGAGGGATAGGAATGTTGTACAAAATATCTTCTCTGCCTTAGGTCTGGCGTTTTCTTGTATGTGCCCAGGAGCATGGTCAGCTGGGTTTTTTTTGCTCAAAACATGGATTTCCCACAATGAAACGTATTTGCAAAACATGTCTGCGCTGGGTTGGACCCAAAGGTGGGGGTGGGATGCCCTGCCATTTCATCTGCTGGAGAAAATCACCTTATCTGGTCCTTTTAAAGAAGCCTGGGTACGTGTTTGATTTTGGAGATTGTCTGGTCCCATTCTGACTTGCGTGTCCGCATACGCCTGCAAGGAAATAGAACAAGAGGCTTCAAGTTGCGCCAAGGGAAGTTTAGATTGGATATGAGGAAGAATTTCTTTACTGAAAGGGTCATCAGGCATTGGAACGCATTACCCAGGGCAGTGGTGGAGTCCCCGTCCCTGGAGGCGTTTAAGGGTCAGGTAGATACAGTGCTCAGGTACATGGTTTAGTGGTGGGCTTGTCAGTGTTCGGTTAATGGTTGGACTAGATGATCTTACAGGTCTTTTTCAATCTAGGAGATTCTGTGAAATGTGCAGAAACGCATGTAGCAATCATGGTTTCTTGCATATTCATCATAACAGAGCTTTAACAAATACTTTAGTTCATACTTTGAAATGAGACTTAAAGTCTCAGCTCTCTTACCTTTCTTTATGCACTGGGGCAATGTACTTGTTTTTATTTTACTCTGTACTTGGTGTGACTGGTCCTGACAGCAAATGAAGAAATGCTAATGAAGAACTATGGCACGATGTTTTGCTGTATTTTACAGAAGTGTTGGAAATCTTAAAATAGTTTCCAGGATGTCCGTGGTAGGGACTACAGTCAAAATCTCACACTGGTAATGTGATCCTGGGACTGTGGCCAAAATACTATCACTACCAGATGAGGCAAGGCTCCCACTTTACATGTGCCTCTGAAAGTCCAAGCAGATGGAAAAACCAACACAACTCTCCTTCCATAAGCAGAGGAAGAGAGTGCCCTAAAAGCCCTAGGAGCATCAGGTGGCCATAGTTTTGCATTTCTGGACACACATTGGTGTAAATAGAGCTTTTCTAAATGAGCAGGAAGCAACTTAGATCCCAGAGAAGTTTTTGTTTACTCCTGTTTGTACTCTGATTGTTTGCAGATGGGTTTTACCTTGAGGATCCACCATGTATGAAAATTTTAATACTATATGTGTTACTTTTGTTGTTCTTCCTTGTCAGTGTAACTGGCCTAGTAGCCAAGAAAAAAATGATACAGTTTGACTTTCCTTCTGGACCATTCCTTTATGGTCCTTCCTGACATTTTCATAAGCAACCGAGGCATGATCCATCAGAGAGGGCACACAGCTGGATGAAAAACCCCGCTCATAAACTAGCTTTCAATGTCTTACTGTTGAAATGAGAGGCTATTTCAAGGAGTTCATATGGATCTATCTTGAGCTCGTTAATGTTAATTATTTTTGTTACTGACTTGGAGAAAGGATAACATGTATGAAGAGGGTGTATGAGTCTCGACAGCTATTGGAAGAACTTTGGCTGCAAGACATCAGACTTCAAAGGCAACACTGGCAAATACTGAAAGGTTTTGAAATCTCTGAGACAAAATTGAAGTTAAGTACTACACTTAGAAAAGAGGGAAGAAATGAACAGTTGGAAATAAAGAATAACTAGCACTGTTAGCATGACAGCTCTATAAGAGAAAAACAAATCAAGTTGCATTGTATTTCTAGCTGATTATGAGAAAACAAAATGGCAAATCTTTCTCCATGGTACATTAGCTGGTCTGTTAGCTGTGGGTCATTAATGGGAAATAATTATTCTTTAGACAAAACTGGTGAGACCTCAAGTATGGAAACTATAGGCATGTCACTTCCTCAAAGATGGAGACAGACTGAGACCAGAGAAGACAAAGAAAATAGTACATTGTTCAGAAAGTGAACGGTTAGAGGACAGGCAGTGTGACAGTACCTGGCTTCTTACTTTGCAGGAAAAAAAAGATAAGGAATAATGATGATTAAAAAAAAAAAAAAAGGGAGAAAGTAATCCACTTTAGCTTGTCTGGACAATGAGGGAAATAAAGAAAAAGAACCAATCAACTGGCAGCAAAACCCAATGCAGTGTACCAAGTAATGTTGTAGCATCTCCTTCTTTTGGAGATGTTTGACAGAGGCCTGGAGCAGACAGCTTACTTGTCTCTCCCTTTGTTTCCAGAGAGGATTTCCAGACACCCATTCAAGCTCTGCATTTCTATCAGTAGCGTATAACAGTACTGTCATTGCTATTGCCTATTGGATTGTGTCACTGTTAATTTCACAGGGCAGCAGCTCTGCAACCATTTCTTCTGTTCTGCGCTGAGACAGGTACGATTCCTCAGGCAGAGTGATGCACTTAGCTTTGCGATATGCTTACTTTTGGTCATGGCCTTCATTCAGTCCCTGCGCCAGTGCTTTTTATTACCAACTAAGCCATTTCGGTTTAAGAACTTTTCTTTTGCTATGCACAGAAACAATCCCTACAAATTATTCTATGAATTTAAGGGTGCAGAAAGAAGAACACAGGAAGAAAGCAGAATGGGAGTTCTGATTTGATTACTCATGCATATAGATATACATATGCATATATAAATAAATATACTACATTATTTGTTGTTGTCTTTTTTATGTTCACAGGGCTACAGCTACTCATAGGGGCCAAGTTATATTCAAGGATGCCTTAGCACAACAGCTGTGTGAACAGGGAGGTAAGAGCCACCATCATATTAAAAATGTCTGCCAAATGCGGTTTTCCACTGTGCTTGCATGTCAGTGTAACTCGTCGTAAAAGCTATTTCGTAGAAAACTTAGTTTCAGGATCTTATTTATATTCTTAAAACTGCTACTTTCTTTGGCTTCATACTTCCCATTAGTTATCTGGGAAACCCCTCTGTCCTCTCTGCTAAACACTGGGGAATATACAAAAGTTAAAGTAAATCCTATTGCATTGTACACTTACCTGAAATCAGCCTGTAACAACCAACATCTGGGTTTTGTCAAAACCACAAGCTGAGTTTTAACTCTCACTGTATTAACTATAAGCAAAAAATGCAATATGCCTGCAGGAAAAGTTTTGTTTACCATCCATCTCACACGTATCTTTGTGAAGATCCTGCCTTCCCATTTTGCAAAAATAGGCCATCAAATTTTTGCCTGTCGCCTACAACATTTGATCATTTTTATAGCTAAACAAAATGTTTGACTTACGCAAACTTTAAAAATCTAATTGTTTGCACAGCTTATCATATATATCCTTTTGATGAATAACCTAAAAATAAATGTCCTCTTGTCAGCTGTTGTCTACAAACAGTACACTGCTTTGAACCTGCTTCATTAAAACAGTGGGAAGTAGAGAAGGTATCCGTCATTTTTGGTACAGGAGAGAAGGGAATTTCTGTGCTGATCCAGTTTTCTCCACAAAATTCCAGTGGTAGTTCCGTGTGAAAAGAGACAGTGAAACATGGGCCAACCAGTCTAAAATAAGTATTTCAAAATTAGAAATGACTTGTCATATTAACAAACAAGAGAAAATCCCCCAAAATACATCCTTTGGGGGCATGAGAGCTATAGTGGGTTTTTTCCTATGAGTTTGGGAATATCTATGCAATGGCTTTTGCAATAAGAAGCTGTTGAACATTATGTCAAAGGAATATATAGAGTTATTCATATAAGATAGGAACACTACCTCCATGAAAATGAGGGAAAAGTATTTCAGTTTTCAGTTTCACTGTTTGAGTTTTCAGTCTTTTAATATTTCAATGGAAAGTAGGAAGGGGTATTCAGAGAGGGGACTGAAGATGTTAGCCTAAAAGCTGGGAAGTTGGTTATATTTTGAATGAATTAGAAAAATGTATCACAGGTGCTGGCAATCACAAGGAAGTGTTATAATGATCTGGGTGGAAGGTGATTGGGCCAGGGGTGTATCAGTATTTTTAGTGTGGGGAAGGAAATAACATCTGGAGAAATTACCAAAACGCATTTGATATTCAGAACAGGAGATAAATTGTGCCCCCATAATGTGGATGTGGAAGAGTAGTGTTTCAGTGACTAGTATAAGGGGATTTGGGAACAGAAGTGTTGGCAGGATCACCATTTGGGATGTGCTAAGGAGGATGGTGAGGATATCTCGCACAGGCTACTTAGTGGATGGACACAAGTCAAGAGAGGAAAAATCAATATGCAAAGTCATCAGCATAAAATGTGGAAAAGCCTCATAAGTAGATGAAGCTCTCCAAAGCACAGCTGCATAGTGAGCCCACCGTGGCCAGAGGCAGTCTGTGGTTGCCAGAAGAGGTAAGGAAAGGAGAAGGAAGAAAAAGACGTATTGATGGCAGAGTGACAGAGAGCTGGCAGTGACCAGCATGATGAAAGCTACAGGCAAGCAAGCTGAAAGGAAATACATGACTGTCAGTGTCAGAACTGGCAGCATGGTCAAGGAGAATACGGGCAAAGCAATAAGATTTCTCACTGCTAGAAGAAAATACCTTGATAAGCAGAGACTAGTGAGTAGAAATCCATCCATACAGGCCTTGACAGTCCTTTCTTCGGACATGCTGTACCAGGAGATTTTAGTAGGAGAGCTGACAGCAGAAATTGTAATTCTTTCACCCTTCTCTGCTTTACATTTCTCCAATTTTGGAGCATAACCTAAACTCAGATCAACATTTTAGCAATATTTATGTTGGTTAGAACAATAATTCGTTATGGTGCTGTGAACCCGAGTTCACAGGGACTCTGCAGGACAAGGAGAAAACGGAAATTGTGTATCGCTTGTGTGTAGAGAATAAAAGATGCTGAGATGTGCCATCCCTGGGCCTTCACTGGCTGCTCAGCTGTCGTAGTCCCTTTGCTTCCTGCTCCCACCTGGCCACTGATAGCCATGTCCTGCACAGCTTCCCTGAAAAGGCCTCCAGCATCCCCACCTTGTCATAGTCTCCCACATCGTCATGACTTTTGTGTTTCCTGTGATTTTCCCAGCAGTTCTCTTTGCTTGATACACAGTCACTTCAGAGACTTTCTGGATTTGTCTTCTCCAAAATATTTGATGTCATTGTGATAACTCTGCAAACATCAGATTTCAAATAGTCAAAGATGACCCAGAGGTACTGTTCCGTGAGCAGTCCACAGTGCATGACAGCCATGTAATCAGTCATCAAATTTCCCTGCAATACCAATGCGCAAGCTTCTCGCAGGTTCTCTTGGTCCTTCTCTGAGATTTTTGTCCTCGCCAAGGCCTCTCTCCCCTTAGTTTCCCTGGTCAGCCACAGTTCTCCTCACCCAGATAGTCAACCACCCCATTACCCATTGGCCTTCCTCCCATCAGTTCCAGCGCCAGGATCTCCTCTACCCTTTTGTTCTTATTTCTTAAGCAGACAATGCGCATTTTATTAGTCCCCCAAACCAGTGCATACGATTATAACTCTTATACTATTAGGATGAATTTTTCTATTCAAATAAAAGATACTTACTTTGAAGCAAACTTTGCTTCTTTTATTCCATGAAGACAGTCAGAGTTTCATCAACACTATTAATGTAAACAAATTATTCTTTCGGAAAGAATTAGTGAATTTATTTAGAAGCAGATACATTATTAAGATGTATATGCAAACCGACAAGGTAGATTGACATGAGACGTTATAGTCTGTTTCTGGCCCTAAACATTACTATATTGAAATGCTGTAGTGAGTGATGTGACATATTAAGTAAAGAAAATAAAACCACAGGGCAACTTCATTGTTTTATACCGGGACATTTTTTAATAAGTATGGTCACTGGAGGTGATATCAGACCATATTAACTAGTAGAAAGGATATACATGAAGATGTGAAAGTAGCAAGGAATCTCAGAAATCATGTTCACTGTGACTGTCCACCCTCAGATATGCATTAGGAAATCCTAATAGAGTTAATGGGATTTGTGCAGTGAAGGGAAAGTGTAGTTCTTATTTTGAAGAGAATTAGAGGATGACAAAGGGCAGTGTTAAGGAATGGCAACACAAACAAGCATCCCTATGTGTAATGTAAATGGAATAAGAAATGATACTAGAGGGAGAGACACCAAGGAAAGCAAAATAGTTGCTTGAAAAGCTGTATATTCAGCATATAATAAATACTTTAGGAAGCTAGATGGATCTTTGAGAACTGATGTAAGCTTTTAAAGTTTATAAGAATTTTATTGGATATTGAAGAAAGGAGAGATAAAAGTTGTCAGACAAAAGAGTTAATCCAGCACAAATAGGCAAGAAAACAAAAACTGAATAAGCCAAGAAAAGATAGATGTCTTAGAAATACTTCTAAGGACAAATAATGTTAATGGCTGATGATATTCTTGCCAATAATATTTCTAAATAACAATCTCTTTAACTTGTTGATCTAATAACAAAATCAATGGAAAATAAGGTAGACTTATTATTGTGCAGATTGATCCATATTTATTCCTGGTTTGAGTAGAACAAAAATCATACATTAATAAACTAATGTAATTAAAATGGAGTTGGAAAAACATCAGACCTGGCTGCATTGCACTGTAGAACTCAAAAGACTTTAGGTCTGTATGAATACAGCAATGCTGCTGGGAGGAGCAGCTCGCGGTGCAGGGATGGATGCAGCCGGCTCTCCTGTCACACAACCCCACCTGCCTTTACTGCACCAAGTAGGGTGCTAAAGGGCGAAGGAGACGATTTCCCCAGTACACTATGTAACTTTGGACCAGTAGTACAATTCTTTGGAACAAGGACCACACTGGGAAATTTGTTAGTGTGTAATTTATTTCTGACTGACTAGAGGAGAATCTCAGAACAGTAAAACCCAAGAGATGGAAATGAAGGATGTCATTCCCTCCTAATGCAAAATCATTCCTTGCAGCATAGTTCCTGGAATTTTATACAATCTCATACTCAATGCCACAAATTATAGGATTGGGATTCTTTTCTTAAGAAACCACTCTACTCTCTGACAGATGTCTGCATATGAAAGTAAATCCTGAGAATTGGCCCAAACTCTCTTTTATTTGATAGCTTCTGCCTGAATGTTTGTGGAAGACCTTTTAGGCATGTTTTGTACCTTGTAAATATGGATTTAAGAACACACTGAAAAACAAATGCAAAACAGATTGCAGGCTCTCAGGCTTGACCAGAGCAGTATTTTACAAAACAGAAGACTGGAGTTCAGAGCTGACATATTGTTCCTTGGCTTATGTGTCAGGGAGAATAATGCAGCCCTCGGGCAACACACTGACTCTCTCTAGGGGGATGTTCAGCCTCTATCATTCAATAGCAACTTTGTTTACCAGTAAAGAGAAAGTATTGGCAGGAGTCTAAAGAAAAGCATTAATTTTCTTTTTCATCTTCATCCGGCTGCTAATGACAAGGAGATTAGACCTTTTCATAATCTGCAAAACAGAATATACCTCTTTCCCCATCTCGTTTCTGATGAATTGATGAGCAACAGCTAATGCCTGCTGGCTGCTGAACTCTGAGCACCGTGTTTTTCTGGGATCATCTGAGCATTTGTTTTTCTCTAATTCACTTTTCCTTTATATTTTTAAAAAAGTCCAGGGTTCCAGAAAAATTTATTAAAAAAAAAAAAGGTCTGTTTATTTTCCAGTGAGTTTCAGGAATGTTTTCTTATGCTGTATTCCCTACCTATCCCTGCACAGAGGTTTGACCCCACAGATCTATAGAATATGGTTGTCAAATAGTACAAACTGATGTTCCTGAAACATGTGTGTAATTTTCATTATGTTAGCTCTTTTTTTTTTCTGAATGGAGACTGGTTTTAACAGTTAGCCGTTACCATGTTTAATGATTTTGGTTCTTATTTTTCTACTGACATCAGGATGATAACCAAATCTTGTTTCCCTCCTCATATTCCAGCTCCTCTATCTGAAGATGCCAATCCCTTCCCTCTTCTCTCCTATTTCCCTCCCTTCCAGTTTAACCAAAACAGGGCATATTTTTCTATTAACCTTTCAGTAGCCTTACTTCATCCACAGAAAATTTTAACCTTTTACTCCAAAAGATGCCTTCATTCTCCCCCATCCCATTGACACAGAGCCCCACAATGACCCTATTGACTTCTGAATTCCCCATTACTTTCCTCAAGTTTCTCACGCTTCCAGTTTGACTGTGGCCTTTTTCTCTCTGAATCACTTTGTATTGTGTACTTTCTTCTGTGCTTTTCCTTACCAAAGTAAGGCAAGGCAAGGATCCTGCATTTCCTTACATTTTCTCATATTGAATTTGCTCATGCCTCTTAGATTGTGAACTCCACTGAGCTCCGTTTCCATTCTTTGCTTAGTACAATTTGTCTCTTATAAAGCTCTGCGTATACCCAGGGTGATAGTTAAAAATCAAATAATGAATTCATTTACTTTACTTTTTTAAAAAGGTAGAACATTTTCATTCAAGCTAAGGTGCATTTTGGAGACACATAAATACTGATTCTAAATTTAAAACCATCCAAACAAGTGCCTAAGGGACATCTAAGAAAGTGAGTCATGGTTTAAAATATGATCTAAGATGGCCTTTTTTTCCCCTTCTCAGTCTGAAGTATTGTATACTTTTTAATTTGTAAATGTTTTACATTTTTGCACTGTATAGCTACTCTGCCCTGTATAATATTTTTTAGCTTTGTCATGTTATGCAAGGAAGCTCCATTTGACTTCAGCCACACTGTATGGCCTACTGTACAATCCATATTGTTTTCAGATAAGTAGTTCTATAAATTTCTGCACCTGGGTTGGGGCAACAACCGGTATCAATAGAGTCTATGGGATGAAGGGATTGAGAGCAGCCCTGCCGAGAAGGACTTGTGAGTACTAGTGGACAAAAAGCTGGACATGAGCCGGCAATGTGCACTCGCATCCCAGAAGGCCAACTGTATCCTGGGCTACATCAGAACCACACAGTGTGGCCAGCAGGTCAAGGGAGGTGATTTTGCCCCTCTACTCTGCTCTGGTGAGACCCCACCTGGAGTACTACATCCAGCTGTGGAGTCCTCAGCACAAGGAGGATGTGGACCTGTTGGATTGAGTCCAGAGGAGGGCCACAAAGATGATCAGAGAGCTGGAGCAGCCTGTGAAGACAGGCTGAGAGGGTTGGGGTTGTTGAGCCTGGAGAAGAGAAGGCTCTGGAGAGACCTTATTGCAGCCTCCCAGTACTTAAACAGGGCTTAAAAGAAAGACAGGGACAGACTTTTTGCGGTAGGACAAGGGGTAATGGCTTTAAACTAAATAAGGGTAGATCCAGACTAGATTTAAGGAAGAATTTTTTTACAATGAAGATGGCGAAGTACTGGAACAGGTTGCCCAGAGAGGTGGTCGATGCCCCATCCCTGGAAACATTCAAGGTCAGGTTGGACAAGGCTCTGAGCAACCTGATCTAACTGAAGATGTCCCTGCTCGTTGCAGGGGGGCTGGACTAGATGACCTCTAAAGGTTCCTTCCAACCCAAACTTTTGTATGATTCTATGAAATTGATAAAAAAGGCACATCTGAAAAGATTTTAAAACTACTACAATTGATTTTGTGTGATGTTCTAAATTTCTAGTATTTTGGGGACCTTAACTAAAACATTTGAAGGTCAACACAGTGCTGTTTTGCAATGATATATAAAATGTAATACAGAATTTATTAATAGGGAGATTAAAGTCTAGGTTTATCACTCATTAAATGGTACCTTCACAGTCTTTTGTCATATTCAGCTCTGAAATTTGAATTACAAATTAGATGAAGGAATACCTGAGGCAAAAATGCTTGGGCTCCTCAGATCCTGGGATCTGAGATTTGGGAAACGTAACCCCTCCTCAACATAAAGTTTTTATTTGTAAGAACAAGCTTTTGTCCAACATTAAGTGTATACTTAACTCCACCTTTATTTTTCTAAGTGAGTGATCAGTAGCACTACTATGTAGCTGCACAATTTGCTTCATTTCTGTCTGTTGATAAGCAGTTTTGTTTTGCAGTATATTCTGCATATAATTGAAGAGCTGTTTTAGGAAAAATTCTTAGATCCCAATTTTGTATTCTTTAATCACCCTAACAGCTAGTTATATTTATAAAAATGCCGAAGTCAAAGGAGTTTGCAAATGCAAAGATTCCAAGTTTGTGCAATACTTGTGCCTTTTGGCTTAATGCTGAAATTTTGCACAATAACTTCAGAAAGTATCATTAGCGATTGTGTATATCCTGATGTCGTGGTGTCCTCAAACCAGGACATCAGGGTTGGACCGCCTTCCATGGAAAGCCTTTTCCAAAAAGTGATGCCAAGTGACCTGGGATGAATAAGAACCTAGTCTTCCGTTTTCATTTTGAGTTCTGAACTGCTCTTGTTGGAGAGGAAGGTCTCTTCCAGTTGAGTTACTCTCAAAGGCTAATGAAATTTGCTTGGCCAACTGATGAGTCTGCCCATGACGTGGCCTGACACAACCATCCTCCTCATAGATGAGCAGTAGCAGAGTGGCTCTCAGCCACACCTGTGTTTACAATGGATCATCAGTGATAATCTGGAAAAGGGGTAATACACAACATCAGAGACAGAGGTCTTATTTTAAGCTCAGCCTCTTACAACATCAGGAGTATTTCAAATGCCACGCCATAATGTACTTATTTTCCTACAGGCAAAATCCAGAACAGCTTGTATTGCTCAATCTGGGAAATAATTCAGTTAATCCTGTTTAATCCATTTCTTCTGTGGAAAGAGGTTTTAAAAGTTTTCTAGAGAAATTGATACGACTCCATGGAGAAAAATAATGCCTGGGACTGTAATGACAAATACAGTCTTTTCCTGTGCAGTACCCACCAGTGCAGCCCAGCGCTATCCTGGAGGCAGTGCCAAGCTTAATGTGCAATTGGAGTTATATTGCTCCAGATTTTGTGCCATCATGACAAGAGGTCTTGGCCATTGCTTGAATCATTATTGGCATTTCTGCTGGAGAAGACAAGATGCCATGAATAAGTCTCTTGTATAAAAAATGGAACGTTAGCTGCATAAAGAAAAAAAATTGATATTTCTGCATGTCTACAATTTGTATTCAGCATCAGACTCTTAAGAATGCCTTTGCTCTTCACTGAAGTAAAGCTTCCAGTGGTTCTGTGGCTGTTTTCAGCCTTGTATGTGTGTGTATATATAAATATAAGGTTACTGGATGGAGTAAAACCAGTCGGTCTTCCAAGCTGTAAGTCAGTTAAATCAAAGGTTTCTGTCTAAGCTAAATCCAGACTGCTTGCCGTCCTTTTCTGGTCTGCAGATACCTCAGTTGTTTCTTGCTCAGTCTTAATCACCAACTTCCCCATAAAATGTTGCGATTTCATTACAGAATGTCACGCCTCCACGCAAACCCAGTGTTTAAGGAGAAAGCAGGAAGAGAAAAACAAAATTCTTGAGATTCGTGTTGGACTTTCTATTCAAAATACTATGTGTGAGGGCCCTACACAGATTGCTGCATTCATTTTTATGTTTATTTTTAATCTACTTTTAATTTGTCAGATGTTATGACAGAAATTGCAGTACTTCAGTAATTTTTTGCAAATATGCTGAAGAAATCAGGAGCACTGATACAATTTAGGTCAGTGCCAACAAGAAACACTGAATCATCAGAAGAGTCGTGGCTTCAAAAATTCCCTTTTTTTGGTGTTCTGTTTACCAAAGTACAAAATACAGCTAGAACTGTAGATGCATGAACAAGGTTACCGAGGAACAGAGAAGGTAACTGCTCCCTAGGATGTTGCTTATATGCACCTTCTTTGCCTCTGTGAAAGAGGTGTAACTCACTTTGGATTTAAGATTGGGGAAGTCTATGGATGTAGTAGCTACCATGGAGTATCTAACGGACTGTGTAGCCACCTTCTAGACTCCTCCATATTTTTTATGTAGCTGTGCCCTTACAGATACATTCTATTTTAATTTGTGTAATTTTACACTGAGACTCCTGTTGCAAAGTGTTAGGAGAACACTACTTAATCACATTTTGTCATTTCACACCCGGCCACACAGTGTGTCTTCACGATATTCTACTGTTTCTCAGAAGACAAAGGCCTACTGGGGAATTGATTCAGCAAGGCATGTAAAAATGTGCTTTAAAATAAACGTTTGATTCAGTGATGTGCTGAGTCAATATTTTGCTTGTTGCTCTAGAAATCTTTTTTTTGTTGGGATTTTTTCTCCCGACAGTATACCTAGTAAAATGTCATCCAGTGCAGTATAAAGGGTTAAAGTGTGGCATTTTTGCCTCCCCTAGACGATTTCTTTTGTTCAGCCTAATTTCCACTCTCTTAATCAATCACCAAATTACTAAATCCAAATTATTTCTAATAATATCTCATAATCCTCGACTGGAAGTAATCTTTCTTACCTTGCTGTACAACCATTTCTGTCTTTCATTTATTATTGATGCTTATTTTAATTAGAGAATATTTATTTTTTCTTTCTTATTAGATTTTCGTAACTTTCAGCGTGTATCACATTTTTCATAATTAAACTGTCAGGATAGTTGACTTAGATAACATGTACTGTATAATTTGTTTTATGCTGTATCGATTTTTAATGCTGCAATTAAGCCCTGATCATAAAAGATATTCATGCATTGTGTGTCTTTGTTCTTTGCAGCCCCGACAGAAGCTCCCTTACATCCTCACCTAGGTAGGTGGTTTGTCATTCTTATTACTAAAACTCAGAGTCACTATATTTATTATAATAAACAATCTATAAGGTCATATGAAACTAGCTCTGGGGAATTCAAATAAAAATGAGGCTCATATAAAATGAATTGAATTATGCCTAATTCTAATTAGTTGTTTTTTCATTGTGGTTTTTATTGCTGTTTGTTTATTGCCTTTGAGCCCTTGCAGTGCGAGCATATCGTGCTGCAGAGCTTTTCTTCCTAGCCATGTAATAGAGCGTCTGTTTGCATGAGGACCCGCAACCCCCGGTGTGGGACAGCCCCGTCGCACTGGAGCTGGGTCGCTGGGAGGAAGGTTTTGTCCCAGTGCACCTCCGAGGTGCACCCAGGAGCAGGGCACTGCTGCTGCTGCTCTCCAAGCAGAGCACAGAGCATGCAGCAGAGCTCCAGCCCTGCACCTATTAACCTGTGCGCTGCGAGTTGATTAATCCGGGACAGATTTTGGCATCCCTGCTCTGTTTGAATAGCAGGTGACAGTCACTTCATGCGTTTAATGGAAGTGTTTGTAGAGAAAGGTCTGTTTAATACAAATACAGCTGCCAAAGTTTGGGGATATTAATTTTTTTTTGTCATCATACATAAATGATACAGAAAAAGATGGAGTCCAAAGCTTGCAGACTTGCAAGGTTAGAAACATTGGTGTAACATAACTCACAGGTTTTAGCTGACCTTTACTGTCAGCTCCACTGATAGGAGCAGAGAAATTCCAATGAGCTCATGGATCTTTGCTTATGAGTTATCAGAATGAACCCCCTCATTAGTGCACTCACTAGGACATCTCATCCCTCCTTGTGCCAGTGTTTCCAAAATCTGGATTTGGATGGACTTTTTCTGCACATTTAAAGCAACCAACAAGTTGTAACAAAAAGTCTTAAAACATTTAGTATGTATTTGATGACTGCATCTTTTCATAGCCATTCCACTTTGGTGATAGAATGGGAGATTTCTTAATTTGATGTGGTACTATAATCCAGAGTAAGCAAAAAAACCCTGTAGCTGAGGAACCCCTGCTTTTCTAACTAGCATAATTTAAAAAGCTGATTTCCTCATTTCACAATGCATTACTTTAGCTCTAGGTAAGGCAGCACTTAGAAAGCACTGGATGATTACACTGTTTTTTTTTTTTCATATAGTGCTTTCTTTTCTTTTTAGCTGAAATGCACAGTGACAGTGTTATCTTACGAGATGACTTCGACTCTTACCATCAGCAAGAATTGAATCCTACCATGTGGTGAGTTTCAGACTTCTGCTTCCCTTCATATGTATTTAAGCAAATTAAAACATTTTGGTTATTATACTGAAGTATTTGTATTAAATTAATTCCCACACACCCCAGCTCACACTGGTGTAAGCTTATATGTGTCGGTCCTGTTTTACCTCAAACCAGGACATTGTCTTTGCTCCATAGGGACGTAAATATATTAGTTTATTAATTAATTGGTTCATGAGTGACTGAGAAATTCTAAGACCATTGAAGTGAGTGACAAATTCTCATTGACTTCAGATTTTGAATTAATCTAAAAGTAGAAAGAAGGAGCAGAGCTGAGCTCAGTGAATGTTTTTGTATTAATATTTTGGTTTCTTGAAATCATCATCATTTCATAGAAAAGGTGATGAATATCAATAATTAAACTTTGTTTTTTCAATATTTTTTTTCATTTCATGTTCATGTTGTACATATGTCTGGTGAAGTTAACTATAGTAAAAAATCATTCTAAATTGAAATAAAATGTTTCCAAATCATTCAAAAGAAAAAATTAACTGGAATTAAATACCTTCATCTAATTTTCAGCTGCTGAAAATGTTGAAGGTTGATTTCTTTCTTTTTTTGTGGAAGGCAAATTTTTTCAAAACTTTTGTATTGCATAGGAAGGAAACCTCTTCTCTTCCCGGCTCTGTACAGCAACTCCCAATTCCTAGGTCTTTTTCGTTCAATGGGATTCCTGAGTAGGGTCTTTGGTATTATCACAATCTGCATCTGAAACAACAAGCACAGGTTGTTATCATTTTTTAACCAGTAGATGTTGTTGGAGAATCTTGGGACTCCATGTGCATAATAAGGCGAGTACAATTTGGGACAGGTCAGGCAGAAGCTTTATTAACTCTCATCACAGTGAGAGGGCACTCGGACAGCATCTCCCCCTCTGCTCCCCTGCTCTCTGCCAAGTGATTGCAGAGACCCAACGCATACACTGTTTCAGGAAACAAGGACAGAGGTGAGGAAAAATAATCATTTCAACCTTAATAAAGCCAGGTATCCATCCCCGGCAGGGATGGTCTTCTTGAGTCGCTGCCACAGCTCTAAGGACTCCAACAGTAAATAACAAGACAATATGGAGAGGTGGCTGTTGGCGGAGCCTACAGGAGTGGCACACCCACTGGTATCTTAGTTCAGAAGTGGTGAATTGGAAACAATCGCAGACTGTTGGCTTTTAGTCAAAAGGAATGTTCGTTTAGCATAGATGATTCTTAGCCAGACCTCTCAGTCTTAAATATTAATAATTCTTCCACCACGATGATCACAGTGATAGAGTACCAGTTCATATGATATACATATGTACATCATAAAAGAGGAAGTTATAGGTCTCTTATAGTACAAAACCGATTCTATTCTGTATAGTGAATATTTCTACTGGTCATACTATACCCAGATAAACCCATCTATCAATCTTAACATGAAGTTTTGAAGGTTGGAGTCCCCTTTTTTTAATGTGAGATTGTTACTGAGTTTTCTATTCCTTCCAATCCTATTTCATAAATATAATTATTTTTATTGATTTAATTCATACAAGACACAAATATTTTACTGGGTTAGTTTGTCTTGTTCAAATAGATTCTTGACGGGCATTTAGTTACCTGCATTTGTTTGTTAGGAATACATATGTTCTGTGAAATCTGACTTCATTTTCCTTTTTATTAAGGCATGTCACAGTTTTCCATCTGTGCAGGTCTTTCACATTTTCACCATCTTATGTAAAAAGATTGTGGTTTAGGAATTTTATGGATTTTTTTTTTTTTTGCACTTACTTATTGTGGTACTTTTTAGTGTGTGCCTACTATTTTTCCTTCTTTTGTTCCTTTTGTATCATCTCTTTAAATGTTTTTCTGGAAAGATGCATTAAGGACCTGGAATAGTATAATAACAAAAAAAAACTCTTTCTTTATGGGAATGAATAGATCAAGGACTCTTAATGGGTTACAGAATAGCTGCCAAGGTAGATAGCTTTAGCAGCAGAGTGTTAAATGGACTTGAGTGGAAAGAAATGAGAGGAGGCATTATTTCCCTGCAGATGTCTCATAACTCACAGAGGGCCTGTCTGTTGGGAGCCTCCGTAATTTATTTATCCATTGCTCTCTTATCTTTAAATTCATCCTTGCTTTATAGCAGTCTCAACAGAGAAATTTCAGACTAAAAGAGCCCCCAGACTCCTGCTCCTTTTGTCCCCAATATCTGGGTTTGGTCCCCCTGGAATAACCTTGACCCACCTTGGTTGGTGGGTCAGTGCAGAGAGGTGTGTGCTGGGAGAGAGAGTCCCAAAACTCACCACAATCCTGAGACAGATTTTCCTGTAATAGCACCGGAAAACCGTCGTCTTCAGCAATGCTAAACAGAAGCGGAGCACAAGTAAAAGAAAACTGTAATGAGGTGTCACGAGCTTCTCTGCGTAAAGGATTTCTACAGTAGCTCTGTCTCCAGTGAAGACCCGCTTAGTGGCAGAAAGCTCATTCTCATTTGATTGTCTAGTGGGAGTTAAATCAGGGATTATTAACAGTCTACGCCATCCACCCTAAAATTGCATTTTTTCCCCTGGCAGCTGCTAAAATCCCATCTTTACCAGAAACAATTGCAGTAACTGCTAGAGCAGGATTTCCAGCCCTGCTCAGACCCTGGTCTGCTGCTCTCGGAGTGTGCGGTAGCAGCTGCCTTCTCTGCACCGATACTCCAGCGGTGCCTTCTCACCAGGGGAAAGTTAGACTAAGCCACTCTAATAATTTCTGAAACCGTTATTTGTGTAAAGATGAAAAGAGAAGTGTTTGTATTTTCCTATGGTCTTTTCTTCCCAAATCCTACATAACACTGGCTTGGATGTGATTAATATTGTCCCGCTCCTCCTGATCCCCTTTCTGGCATGTGCAGCTCTGGCAGAGACAAACAGCCCAAGTACACAAGCAAAGCATTTTATAGCTTCTGTGTGTGTCTAATTTTATGAGTCCCAGCAGAGCCGGTGTGTCACTCCATCGCTGGGAGAGGCCTCACATCAAATAACTATTTTGCACAAGGGCACTGTATGATTTCGAGAGCGACTGCCTGTTTTTTATGGATTCCTGCTCTTTCAAATGCATTAAAAGACACATCCCACCCAGCAGCCATCTGTTTCTTCAGAGGCTCAGGAGCAGGGAAGGAGCGGCTACGAGTGTTTCTGGAGCTGCAAGGGGAGGAGAAAGGGAAGGTTGGGATGTGGCTCTTTGTAAACAGAAAAATCACAGCATCTGGGAGTGGGTTTCTGACCCAAATCACAGATTGGTGATTGAGAGAGAACAGGAGAAACTGCTAAAGTGGGAAAGGACAAGGAGATGGGGAGGCAACAGGAGAGGACACATAAGGAGAAGGAAGCAGGGAGGATTTCTTTGCTGGAAATGCAGGAATGGGAGCATGTCTCATCTCTCTCATTTTATTGGGACTCAACCACCACGAGGATTTTCTTGTGTGGTGTGTCCAACTAATTTTTGTATTCTTTTCTTCCAGCATGCAATCATGTCATAATTGGATTATTTCCAAAGTCCCCAAACTATAGGCACAAGCCTGATTACTTAAGCAAAGATATCCTCATTTCTTGGGTCCCATTTGCCACCAAATTTACAAAGATCTCTTTGGCTTGTGAAACAAATATACTTCACACATTTATAAATGTCCAATACATTTTATGTCTAACATGTATTAGCTGTGGAAGTTAAGGTAGTACAGGTGATGATTGGTGGTCCGTGAGACTTGCTGAGAACTGATAGGAGTGTGTTAGTTCAGCAAGCTCAGGAACCATGGAAGGAATTGATTTCCTCTGTAGGGAAAGGAATTTTGCACCATGTACTACTTGCCAAGGAAAAGCCAGAGGGTGGCTGGATGAGAAGTGGTCCAGTATGGGTGGTGTCTGGAAGACCATCTAGGTCATTGAGCACCTGTTTCTGTGATCATCTTGCCTCCATGTAACCTCATAAAATTGCAGAGGAGAAAGTAAAAAAGGTGCTACATAACAACTAGAACAGGCCACACAAGAACAAACCTAGAAAAAATATTCTCTTTAATCCTATGATAAATGATTTAATGTTGAGACAAAAAGAGGGGAAAAAGAAGATGCGTAAATTAGTAAATAAGAGATGCTGGCATTAATGTATGTTTCTGTATAAAACACTTAGTTTTAACAATAGGGCTGTAGACAACAGGGGATTCAGTACATTTTAAAAAGAAAGACGCTGTACAGAAGCTAGTTGCTGGCTAAACTCTCCTTCCCAACTTGATGCAATGTTTCATCTCAAAGCCTATCAGCATTCCACACAGCAATCACTTACAGAAGACATACTCTTCAAAGATGACATGAAGAAAAGCTGAGCATGTAAAGTCAATCAATAACAAACAGGTTCCATCACTTCTTCATGGCATATGAGAAATGCGGAGGTACAGTGATATTTCCAGTGGCAAAGAAGTGGAGGAAGGCTTTGTGACAGGAGAAAGAAGTCCTAAAGTCGTTTCCAAATTGCACTAAAACTGCGGGATTAAACTTCAGAAAGATTTATGTTTAAAAATCTCTTGGCAGGTTGAGATGTTTATCTTCTTTATAGTCCAGACATCACAAAAGGCATCAGTCAATATAATGTCCACAAGCTCAGGTATTGTAGAGGGAAACGAGATGACAAATAGGGATGAGGAAACAGCAGATGTTTCCCCTTCAGCAAAGTGAAGAACAATAGCAGAGAGAGATGGGACTCTCTAAGCCAGAGATGAGAGTGATGGCAGGTCTGCAGAGAAGACATCTAGATGAATATGACACACGTCAACAGTGGCAGTGAGTACCAGCTGTGAAGAGAAAGCTGAAGTGATTTTAACGTGCTGAGATTTTAGACCAGGCAGGTGAGAAAGATAATGTGAAAAGCTGCACCCAGCCAGGGCAATTAATACTGTCTCCTGTTTGTATAAATGGAAAAGAAATTAACTTTCCTGTCTGCACCAGGAGAGGAGCAAATTAGATCATTTCTAAACACGTAATATGATGACGATGATCTAAGGAACATCAGATCAATTACCTTACTCTTCATGCATTTCTGTCAAGCTACTGAGCAATTTATTGTCAGAGGTAATACATTTCAAAGAGAGCACTAAGGTTTGAATCAGGACTACCAACGGCTGTCCAATTTCTTATGAAAAGAGTCATCCTAGAAAAGATGAGTGATGATGAAAGAGCCATATTAGAAGGACAGTGTTTCTGGATTTCCAGACCACAGAACAGAAACAGAACAGATAAACAGCTGAATCACTTTGTATTCGTTGAAATGTGAGAATTGCAAAATTAAAATATCCTTGGATTATGTAGCCTGACCTTTTACGAGGGACTAAGTGTTCCCTACGTAGTATTCATAGGCAAAGTTTTCCTGCCATATCTGCCTCTCCCTGCATATATCAGTTCAGGCAGATGCTCCACTATAAAACCCCAAATGTAGGGTCGGATAATGAAAATAGTGTTCATAAACAGCCAGAATCCTGCAGAATTCCAGGTATTCTTCTTGTTCCTGTTCTTGTGTTCTTCAGCTATCAGAATTTAGGGATCAAGTGAAATTTAGGTAGTGACAAAACACATCCTCCGTGAACTCTGTTTCTGTACTTTCTCTTAAAGTACACTTTGGTACACTCATGTGCTCTCTTCTTGCCTTATAATGAGAAATAAAATTATGGGGCAGCTGTGGCTTGTGTAAGTAAATATTAACTCATTGAAGTTGATTGGAACTACATTACTTTATGAGAGGATTTAATTTTGCTACTTAAATCCAAAATACTAAATGCTATCAGTATGAGTTGCTGAATGACTTTATTGACTTGTTCATACAGGAAAAAACCTCAAGTTTTTTTTACATCTAACTTTGTTTTGGGAAGTAGAGCTGCAACTGACCTTTAATAAAATCTCAGAATAAGGGTGAGATTTGGAAAGTGGGAAAGAGGCATTCATCTTTACCTTCTTTAATGGACTTGGGTATAAGAAAGCCAGTCCTGTGCTGAATTCGCCTAGGACCAACTGAAGAGACTGAAAGTAACAAATGCAATCAATTATTCACCACATCTATGCATCAGAAAACCTAACATCTATCACTCAGCACAGCTCAGCACTCACAGACCTGCAGGGTATTGTGCAGGGTATTGTATGCTGTGCAGACTTAACCCATTCTGCCCTAAGTTCCCCACACTTTGCTGCCCTGGGAAGGTCTCCCAGGATCTGGGGAGTGTTGAGGAGCCCCAGTCTGCTGCGGGAGCGGCTCAGGAGGTAGCTCCACTTAATTAAACACATACTTTAAAAATGAATTTAGATGTTATTTCTTATCACTACCTGTGTTTGCAGCAGCCCATCCTCCGCTGCTCAGACCTTTTGGATGCGTGATCCCTGCAGGGAAAAGCTGCCCCATCCCCATGGGGTAGCTGACAATGCTACCAGCCTCTTCCTAGCAATGCAGCTGATGTCATTTGCCCCATCCAGGACCACGGAGGGCTGATGGTTTTCACATGTTCAGGAATAGAAAAAGCATGCTCTGAGTATTTTACAGAAAGGCTTGCAGAGGTTTAACACAACACTTATTAATGAAAAAAAAAACCCAAGCAATATAAATTAGGAAAAGAGATGAAAAAAAAACAAGGAAATTTGTATAGGAATCACCTATGATCAATGAAAACTCTGAACCATATGTGGACAGTAAGTCCCCATCTCCTTGGGATTTCTTCCTTTCCATCCAATTTCCTGTAACATCTGCCATCCAGAAATCAGCTGGAGAATTAACAGATGGAAGAAAACCGAACATTTGAGCATTACTAAACTACATCTGGGCTGTGTATATGGGAAAGTGTATTTGGTGGCATTATACATCATAAAGAGTGGCCAAGTCTGAGACACTCTGTGTGAGAGAAGCCAAAGAAAAAAATGCCTAATACTCCTTACATAAGTCCATTGCACTTAAAACTCTAAAAATACCAGTTATCAAAGTACAGACAAGCATCAGCAAGAAACAGGAAGGCTTGGAGTGAGTTCACCCTTGCTTACAATGGCGTTGCTCCAGGAGCAAATGTTTGCCTGTAGGTTCAGTGTCAAAGCTGAGCGTTGGATGCCTGAAGGCAACGTTGGTCAGCCCCACTGGAGGCAGTTTGTCAGGGGCTGGGAGCACCTCCGAGATTTTTTTAAAATCTGCTGCTTATGCCAAGAGCCGATACCCTGATCCTCAGAGCTGAGGGAGAAGGCCCTTTCCCTCTCTGCTCTGCAGTTGGGCTGCCTGCAAAGTCCTTCATCTTCAATTAAGAAATACCAGGAGAGGTGTAATTACTTGTCTCAGCAGCACTTACCAGCCTCTTTTGGATTTTCTTCGTACTTTCTCCCCTAAAAGTTGAACAGAGTGGCAACTCTCTGATACCAGGAATATGGGACAATATGAATAATATGACAAATATGAATAGAAAGCAGCAGCAAGAGGCGTGTTACAGCAGCTGGGCTGTAGGAGCCTCTCGGTGCCTTGTTTTGGGTAGGGTCTGCAGCCCCGAATCTGCGCTTTGGGGTAAATAACCCTGGGGGCTGGAGGAGGGCTGAGCCTACCCCCTTCTCCTGAGCTGTTCTGTACAGTAACTCTGCCGCAGTGGGTTTACATATGATGTATCAAATGTGCACAAGGATTTTGGAAGAAGACTAACTTCAGGGTAAATTATATATGTAAGAGTTCAACTTGGTTTCCCATGGTGTGATGGTTTTGCAGTTGATGAGCAGGGACACTCCTTTTTGGAGTGGGGACAGTTTGCAGAGAGCAAGAACTTCTTTGCAAGGGCCTTGCTCGAGAGGCAGCTCCAGTACATCATGCGTACAGTTGCCCAGCCTTTACATTCAGCACCATGATAACAAAACAGTCCAATTTATCTGAGTGTCAAGCTATGAAGGTCTTATTTTACAGTTTACAAGCCTGATGTAGTCTCAAACGTATGGTTTCTGATTTCCATTTTGAACATGGTGTGTTCTTCCTGCAGGTCTGAATGCAGTAACTGCGAGGTTGGAGAGCAGTGCGGGGTGATAATGCACGGCAACGCCGTCACTTTCTGCGAGCCATATGGTCCCAGAGAACTGGTAAGTGAAGGCTGGCTCATCTGCTGGGGCTGGGACTGCAGGCTATAAATCGAGGCTGCATCGGCTGCTAAGGCGTTGGTGTGCTTTCAAAGTTTGGTGTTCAGCAGAGAAGCTCTTAAGTGAGGCAACAGGGCCACAGAAGAGCACCCCAGGAACATCCCAGCATTTTAAACTATAGATGCTAACTAAAGGTTATTGCAATAATTTGCAAGGGAAAGTCTCTTGATCCAGTGTGCATCCAAGTTACTTAAAGTATCTATAAAATACCGGAAAGGCAAGGAGATAGAACTCTGTTGTCAAACTGGCATCATTCTCTTTTTATTTCTGACAATGAAATAGAGACAAGGTTCATTTTTCTTCTCTCATTTTATTAGCTGAGTCCCATTTTTTCTTGTCGCTGTTGACAAATGTTAATTTGGTTGTAAAACATCGCTTGTGAACAATGCGTCCTCCAGACTTAAACACAGCCTGGAGCAAGCACCTGCCAGTCTCAGGAAAGTGTATGTAACAAATTGAGTCATGATGAAGGGGACAGAATTAATTTCATTGGGGGGGGGGGGTAGTTTGGTCATAAAATTGCTCTGAGAAACAACATGGTGCAATTTGCATTGACTTGGGATCATCTGGGTGTGGAAAATGAAATGAAATGAAAGATGTCTAACCAATGCCCACATGTTGACGCCGGGCAGCTAGCTGCAACGATATAGATAAAATGGGAGTTTTGGAAAGAACTGAAAAATTAAAAGACCAGCCCAGAGCCTGCATAATTCAAAATTAATTTTCATGTTTTCAACATTCTTCTGAGTGAAGGGAGAGGCTCATTAGAGTTATTTGAAGAGCACACGTGGAAGGGGGCCATAAAGCAGGAGTGGTTTTGGCCAGGCATTTTCCTTTCATTTCAGATACTGACAATTCTTTTAACAGGGTTAATTTTACATCCTTAACTGAGACTAGAATTCCACAAATGCAGTGTAGATATTGCTGGTGTGGTGACTGAAAGTCATAAACGCATGTAAAACTAATTTAGAGGTTTTACGGATAAAGGAGAATTTCAGTCACTTCCCTCACAGCCAGCTCCAGCCAGGGAATCCTGACAGGGATGCTAAATTGCCTCTCTGCTACTTTGAGTCCTATTTGAATGTACTATGCTTCATTAACTGCCTTGAGAAGAGATGCATTGTTTTATGTCCTGTGCAAAAATGAAGTCACACCACTGAGGTATTTTTCCCAAATTTTTAACTCATTTTTAGTTGTAGTATTGAGCACAGGTAACAGTCCTTGAAAAACAATTTATGATATTTAGCAAACCCAGGGTCCCAGCTCAGAGGGTTTGGAAATTTCATTAATTAGCTGTCTTGAAGCTGCTGATATCAAGTTTAGACTATCCTTAGTAATCATGAGTTGGCTTCAAAATCCAGTGTTGGATGGTATTTGTTGTATTACCATGTGGTGAAATAGCACTACCATGGCATCAGGAACTTGGAAAAATTTATTATGATGTCAAAGTGGTGTGATTAAATAATCAGCTGAAAAAAATCATCATGCTTATAAACACTTAGCAGCCTAATAATAAAAGCGTTTATAAATATTATGGCAGCGTTGCAGAAAAATCAAATCTTTCTGAAGGAGCATGCTAACGGCTTAACATTTCGGACAAGTGCAGGATGGTATTCATGCCAGAGCTCTGGCCTAGTTTTATTTATTTTATTATTTTTATTTTATTTTTTTCTTAGAACCAACTTGTTTCTTATTTGTAGTCATGCTTCAGCAATTTCACAACAGATCTCTTCCTGTCACAAATTTTAAAACCTATTTCATTTCTCCAGTCCTTATGCATTTTTATTCTGCCGCCTTTATTATTTGAATCCTATTCTTTCCCCGTTTGAAATGGCTCTTGAATTCTCTGTTTCTGTTCATGGCTCCTAAACCCACATTATTGCTTTAAAATACTTAGTCAAAAAGAGTTGAATTTGCAAAATTTATTATATCAACAGCTGTGACAGCTGCTGGTTTGCTTCCTTCACCTCCCTCTCTTCTCCTGACTCCCCGCAGCCGCATGTCACTGCAGGCAGAGGTCTTTTTAACACCAACTGTCTGTGTCTGTTGGTGAGAGTTTACCACTGGCAAAATCCTGGAAAGATGTATAGCGTCAGAGATGTTGCAAGCAAAGGAAAATGGCTACTAAAGGCTCCCTACCAGCTTGTCTGTAGCACCCGAACTTAGTAGTCTTTTGGGAAACTTTGCAAAAAATTTTTAGTAAGTCTAATGCTTTTTTCTAAAGCATTACTGAAATGATTCACAACACAGTCTCTTTTAAGTCTACGTGAATGCCTCTTCTGTGATAACTGATAAATTTAATTTCTCGGTGATATGAGCCACTGAACATTGATAAAGGGTTTCATTTTCAAACTAGAACTTGCAAAACACAATTAATTGAATGTAAACTAGTACTCATAACTCAAGTCAGAAAGCGTTTTATTATTTGGCATAATAAGTGTGACACCTAATACTGAATCTACTCTGAGAGAATGGACTTAAATGGGGATGTGACTGTATCTTCAAAGGAGTTATGTAAATGCAGCTTCCCTATTTTTGTTTAAAGACTAAAATTACCCATTAGGAATATTCCAGAGAGAGGAAAACTGTATTTTAAGTAAATGTTATGTACAGATAATGCCAAATATTCAGGTAGTGTTAAAAGTTGCTGGTTGAGATGATTGTGAAGCCTTGGGAATCTGTCCTGCTGAATCTTAGTTCACAGAGCATTAATAGCTGTGATAAATTTCCTAAATTTCCATGCACCCTCCTAAAGAACATGTAGTCTTGTTATCAGCTAATCTTCAGTGCATTTCAGTGAAGATCCCATTCTTTTATATTTATAAGAAGTTTGTCTCCATATGTAATATGTATATAGAAAAGAAACAAAACACACCAAAACCCTATGCCAACTCATGCAGATCTCCATCCATTATTTTCAAAGGTATCATTTCATAAATACCTCAACTAGGTGCATGCCAGCACTGAAAGAAGTCCAGTCCCTTTTGCTCTTCTGCATCACCTGTCCCCTCCTGTCGGGGGCAGAGATGGTATCTGTAGGAGCATTGGTGGGCTGCATGGTGAATCACACCAGAAAATGAATCCAGGTTAAAACCGACTTGCAAAGGAAAAAGACTATTAGTTTAACAGAAATCAACTATTCGAGCTGATTTAGCATGTAGCTATCCAAAAAATGATGTTAGTACATGGAAAAGAATGGAGGGAGCTACTGCCTAGACTTTGTTAATCATATACATTTGAATATATATTCTGCGAATACATTGCAAAGATATGGAGATTCTTTTGAAAGTTTCCAAAGACAGAAAAGCCAATACAGGTGACTGAGAGATAACATTTGTTCTATGTCAACAGAGTCCTAAATAACAGTCAGAAAACATCTGTATTTAGGACTAGCTTTTGTTCAGTGTCATGCAGCGATGCACAAGGTAATAAGGGACTTCAGACATGAGAGAGATCTCTCTCAGTAGTTTTCATGTTTATCTGCATAGCAGATAATTAAAGAGCGCAGGAATACCTGCTAATGGAAGAATCTCTGCTTTCACTCAGGGAAATTATGCAGAAATTGTACTGTTCACCATTACAAAATGCTGATAAAATTGCCTTTGTAATACTGCCATAGTTAATGGGCACTTGAAAGAATGCAGCATCTTCCAAGTCATTGAGTCTAATCTTTACTTGGGTACTGGCCTTTTTTAGAAAATGACAGTTTAGTGTCCATGAGCTCAAATGTTTATCTATATTTTGCAGATTACCACTTTTTTCATTCTTATCTACTATTTGGTTTCCTCTACATCACTCGTACAAGTAAAGCCAGAGGATCATTCAAGTCTTACGGGTGCTCTGCTTGGAGCGGCCTCCATGCAGATTCCCAGCTGAGCTCTGGCAGCCAAAGCCTGCTGGCCCCAGGATCTTACTTCTGGGGCAGAATTTGCTCAGAAGTTTGACTTCTCTGTGGCATATCCACAATAGGGTGTGATGCATGGATGCAGATCACGAGGAGCACATCCGATGGAAGAGTCTATTGCTGCAGTCACGAGAAATGACGTGAATTACCGATTTGTAGGGTCTGACATGGGAGGACAACTCCAAGGTCTTGAAATCTAGGGTGCAATCATCATTGGCAGCAATATCAGATTAATTTATTTAAGGTGTTCGCTGTCCCTGCTCTTCCTGCTTTAGTGTTCGCTGTCCCTGCTTTAGATGACTTTTTTTATGATTGTGTAAACTGTCTAGCCAGATCATGCCTTCTTTCCTTTTCTCTTTTGATCTAACGTTGCAATTGTCTTTCAGCTTGTACATTTTTCCTTCTTCAATGTAGCCTCTAAAATTTGCTTGAAATAATAAAGTATATCTTTGTTGGGTCTTTTGCTAAAGTGAATGAACCAAACTTTGAGTCTCCTCTTTTTGGGGTGACCCTACAGTTGGTCTTTCTGCTTGCTAAACTGTTGCAATGATTTTTCGGCTCTTTGACAAAATAACTAGATCAGGCAGTGTTTTTAGGCAGTGCTTCTGCCTTGCTTGTTATGTAGCTGTATTGTTAAGTCTAACTTTAAAAATGAATTGAAAATAAATAGGTGTCCTTCACAACACTCTAGTGCTTTTTACCTTATAGTATTTTCAGGAAAACAGTCCTAATTTGAACTACTGAAATATGGGGGCATTGAAAGAAGGGAGAAAGGGGAGAAAGGCCTCAAAGAAGGATGGTGTGCTGCACACAGAGTGAGCTGCTCCGTGTTTTCTGCTTATTTCTAGGTCTTGGTTGGATGTCAACAGTGTGTAGGTGCTAGTACAAAATTTCATTGCATATCCTATTCAGTATCACCAAGGTTTTGTTTGCTTTTCTGTTGAAGACTTAGGTTCTGTTATCCCCTTTTAATATTTCATTTTGTTATTTTAGATTTACTTAATGTTATTTTTATTATTTATGGTCATTTTTGGTTCTTGTTCTGTGCTGGGAGAAGTGAAAGCCATTCTGTATATACAGATTTATACTAAGCTGAGCATAAACCACAGCGTTCATTTTTTCTCTCTTCTAAACACTGGCCAAGCACCAGTGTTTCACATAAATGTGCTTGCTTTGTAGACGTTAATACCATGAAAGAAAAAAATTTCCAGCTTTGACATATGATGAGGTATCAATAATCAAAATGACATGACAGAAATGTCCATGATCACTCAACCTGAAAGGGCTGGCAATTAATAGTTTTATGCACTGGAGATCTGGGTATCCAGAGAGTTTCCATGCTTTCAAAGAAAAACAAGTGATGAATGTATTGTTTTGCTGATCTAATACAGCCTCTCTGCTGTTTGCTTTTCTTCCTCTAGACCACCACTGGCCTTAACACAACTACTGCATCCGTCCTTCAATTTTCCCTTGGTAAGTTTAGCTTACTCTTTCACCTGAGAAAGTGTAAAAAGTCATTTCTGCAAATGAGAATGGCCCTTAAGTTCAGCTTTACCTTTCTAGTCGATGTCCCACTCGGCATGAGGGATTAAAAAATATTTTTAAAACTGCAGCACATTTATTCATCTCCTGATCTAGAGTTCCTAATCTAAACTTTGGAAAGGAGGAACTCCAGTTGATACTCCAATGATGGGAGGCATAGTCATGTTTGGGTTTGAGTTTTTTTCACTTTTTTTATAACATGATGGATAACATAATCTCTTGCTCTTTCTCTGAAGTGTGATTTCTGTTTCTAAAAAATGAACTTTTTTAACATTTCAAACCCTTGAGATATTCCAAATTACAGCTGGGTAGTGCTGCTTTTAACACATCCGTACAAACAGAATAGGTAGGGCAGACCAAAAGTAAATGCTATTTAGTTCATATTATCAACAGTGTGGTGGTATACTGTATTACTTAGAATACCTGCTGTAAGTTATTGCACATTTTCACTGTGTAGTTGTGGCTATAAATTACGGCAGAAGTTGTGGCTTGGGCTGAGGGCAAATTGGGAACACATTTAATTTGTTAACTCATACCTCAGTGTTCAAAATATGAAGGAAAAATGTTTTTACGATATAAATGGTTCAATAAAAAAGCAAGCAGGAAATGTAGCCTGCTTTCTCTGTGGACCCCTGGATATGTGTTTCCAAATCATATTCCTATTTTTTAAAAAGCAATTCTCCAAAAGTATCTCAGCAGATCTGTGATTAAGCTCTGGAAATCTCAGCTGGAAATAAGAGCTATCAGGTAGCTTGGCAAGCATCTTTTTTAATGAATTGGAAGTCAAAATCCTAGAAGGCTCAGAAATACGTAATTTAAATTTGTTTTTACCTGAAGTTGTTTATTTGACTATTTGAGGTCGTCATTACCTGTCACCCTGCAATTGACTGCAATGTTAATAGTTCTAAGGAATGGTGTCTGTCCCTTTATTTTGAATTACTGTTTTCAAAACGCCAGAAAAATTTATCCATTCCCAAACTGAATTATTGCATAAATATCAGGCACCTCCAATGAAAAGCAGCCTGGAGCTACCCTGCAGTTTCATTCAGCCAGTCAAAGGGGAGCAGTTCACTTGATCTGCCAGGACATGTCTCTCGCCCGCAGAAGCCTTCCTGCCCTTGGCTGTGCCTGAGGATGGGTGACTTTTATAATGCTGCAAGTTTGCAATGATGGAGGAATTTTGCTTTTCAGGAAAATATACAAAAATCTTCTATGGATTATTCTTACAGTGACCCAGGGTGGTTAACAGCAGCGCAAGCTGAATGAGTTGGTAGGTAAACATTTGCTGTCAGAGCTCGGTGGCTGGTGTCCGCTGCAGGTGAACTGCCGAAGGGTGCAGGATCCTAGAAGCTTCAAAATTAGACTTAAGATTTCACTAGTAGCCTTTGTTCCTATCAGCTGGGGAAGGTCAAATAAAAAAGGGCAAAACCAGGCATAGTAGGAAATACCCTATATGACAGGATTGTGATGAATATATGGTAAGAGTACCTTAACCTGTGCCAGTAGGAACCAGTAAAATCCCTAGTATGATGGAGCAGGAGAGGGGTAGATGCACATCAGAGTAAATCAAGTTCCAGCCTGAAGTTCAAAATATATCACATTTCCCCGTGTGCCTCTGTTAGGCTTGAAATACAGTGCTGATTGGTTTTGTAACTGATAAAAACCGGCATGAGCCGGGGGACTGCTGCTGAGCTCAGCAGTACTTGGCTTCCGAATCATAAATCTAAACTAGGCATTTGCCAGTTTCCAGCTTATTCCCAAATGTCCGATTTAATCATAACCCTATTTAGGGATTCATCCACAGGAATTGCCTTTTTTTTTAAAGAATGTTTAACACTTTCTATCGACTGCGGAATAGCTTAAGCTGTAATCTTTCGGGAGTATCTTTATATTAATTTGTCACCTAGCTTTGGCCACATTAAAGTGCATACCCTTTGATTTCTCTCACCACTAATTATCAGATGGAATTTTGTATTTGCAGGTATATAAGCAGATGAGTAATGAGAAATGAAGCAAAAAAATGGTTCCGATTTCACCATTAAATCCCAGATCCTTTTAAACTGTGTGTTCAGGAAGGGTAATACCCTAGTGAATTTTTCATTAATTGATATTCTGGTAGTGTCCTTCATGTACCACCTATTTGGTAGTCTTGCCCTTTAAAGGGCAGCAGGGTTGAAAAGGCACACTTAAGATGAAGGCTTAATTAGGATGAAAAGGTAATTAGTAAGGCCTATTCAGCACACAGGACAACATTAGTGTGCAGTATTCTTTCGAAGTGAGAGCAACTTGTCTACCACACAGCATTCACTGGGAGCCACCCGGAGCTGGTGGCGTCGCCTTTTGGTCCAGGGCTGGGGTGATGTTTACATTCATGCACTCTGCCCAAGTGTGCAGAAAATTTCAATTACTTTGGATGTCTTAATGATCCGTGGTTACATTTCTCCAAGACCAAACCCTGACGTGCGAAAGACAAAGTCTAGCAGTTTCCTTAACGTTCAGTGGGATTGTTAATTGAGATATTTAAAGCAATGTCTTTGGGGTCTGTCAAGACAGAACATCTAATTCAACAGTTCGGGATTGTAGGATGTTGCACAAAAGCCTCCGGACTCAGCTGCCACACAGTGTTAGTCTGATTCATTAGTTGAAGTATTCTCTGTTACTCACTCCAAAGCTCAGGCTTTTCCCCTTAGCTACATCCCTGAACTTGTCCAGGGGTCATGTTCTGTCATTTGCGTAGGCCACTGTGATGGAAGGTGACTCATAGTACTGAGAGATTAGCAGCTGGAAAAGGAACACAGGAAAAAAGAGACCCATGAAATCCTACAAGGAGAAGAGGAAAGGCTTTAAGGGAGCGATGGCAAGGTGTGCGGTGTACAAGTGGTTCTGCTCATGCCTTGTTCCTTGGGCGTCCTCTTCGAGCATATGCTCCCGTGGCTGTGGTGTATGTGGGCTGTGCATGCTCTGCGTGGGCAGTTCAGCATTAGCAGGATCTTCCCACCCCTCCTTCCTCCACCATGCCCCTGAGTCAAACACCAAGCTGGAGCCAAAGGTGCCGTGATGAGTACCAATGCTCAGCCTGTCCCCCTGGGCAGGTGCTCCTCGGAGCGGTGTGTTTCACAATGTGAAAATTGCCAATGGGAAATATTACATTACCTTGAGAAACTTTGTTCCATAGCTCTCTCCTCGGGACTTCATATTGCTAGATCACTTTTGGCCGCTAAACAATATTTGGAAATGGGAATAACTTGACAAGGAAAGCTCCCACTCTTCAGCTTTGTTGTATAAAACTTTTGGACATTCCCCTGAGAACAAGATGACTTTGATGGTATGAGGTACTGGATAAATAGAAGATATTTGTAAAGCAGGATCCTACTTTGAAGTTGCTTTCCCTTCAGTTTTTATGCTGTTATCACAAAGATCCTCTGACATTACTACAGCAAATTAACAATTCTCCCTCCCCCTCATTTTCTAAAACAATCTAAAACCCCTACTAATATGCGTTAAATCAAAATTGATTTTGGGGGGATTTAAGTTAAAAAATATCTTCTGAGAGGGAATACATCTTCAAACATTTCAAACATCTGGCACTTCAGCTCCATTTTTAAATATCAAGCCACCAGTCTTGCAAACAAAGAACTAGCCGAAGATCCAAAAGGGGGTTTTTTGCTTTATTTGGAGAAAAATCTTGGGCTTGGACTCCTCTTTCCGCAAAGTCATGATAAAGAACTTTTGGGGAAGTTGGGTTCCAAAATCTAAGAGATTTTGCTTTGGGTCAGTCATTAATCCCTACTTTCAGTCAAGCCCAAAACTACCTTTCTAGGCAAATATGTGATTTGCATTTCTTTCAATTTGATTCTAAACATAAATTGTCTTTCCCTAATTGATTTTAGCTGAGCTCTGGTCATTTCATATGTGTGGCATTGGCTTTGGTTTCACGCAAAAGAGAATTTGAAATGCAAAAGGTGCCACTTAATATGGAAATAAAGCAAAAAAAATAATTTGCATGAACCCCTAAGAATGAAGCCTCTCAGCAACTCGCTGTTATCAGTTCTGTGCACTGCTGCTGTCTGATACACAGGAACAACACATTTTGACAAGGATGATTTGCTTTCTTATTCATTGGGATCCTGTGATGGAATTACTACTTTTACATAAGCATCATTTAATTATCCTACAAAGGACTACAGTGAACTTAAGAGAAAGCTAATGTGAAAAGGAAATTGTAAAAATATGTAATAGCTTATTTGGAAATCAAGAAATGTGAGGTTAAGCTTGAAATCCATCAGTGCCTGTGCCCATGCTATATCAAGAAAAGTTAACTGCAGTCTTTCGTTTTATGCTTAGTGCAATCTTCTGAAATGCCTTTCTGTTAGCTTAGTGGTGATCATGCCAGAATTCCTGGCGTGAATAGATGGATATACAGAAAGTCTGAAAGCTACATGTTGTCCAGGACTTGCCACAGTTTTTATATTTCAGATTTAAAGTGACGAGACCATGGCACACTTGAAAAAGTTGCAGTGTATGTTCACCGTGATAAATGAAGCATCTTATAATAAACTCAATATGATGCAGAATAGCTCTACATGCAGTAAATAAAACAATAAAACCCTGTCCCTCAAGTTCTGGTGGGCTCTGAGAGTACTGCTGAGCTGGCAAAGAGGGTGCTGCTCTCTTAGAGCATCATTCACTGTTAACATGAAAGACTTGAAGGCGCAGGATGCGTGACCAAAGGTGACCTTCAGTGCCTGGACAACCAACAGTCTTGACATTGGAAACTCCTTAGCTATTTTTGCTTCATGGGTCATATTGTTAGTCCCTGCTATTGCTAGAAAACAGACTTGACAGGAAGCAAAACGTATCTAGCACAGCAATCTTCATTAAAAACACAGTTTTCAGTGTGGGGTTTCAGTAGTAGGTATTAATCTGGGAGAGTGCTTTGTGATTTTGCCAGATGGACTCTGTCCTCTCAGGAAAATCCCAGTAGGTATTATCCTAAAGATGGGTCACTCATGTTGTGATCTGCACATTGGTCTGGAACCAGAAGCATTTGGACCTTACGCATAGAGTAAGAATGGCCCCTTTCTCCTGCTGCTTCTGGAGTAGCTTCTTTCACATCATCCAGTCGGTCCTCTGCTATCTGTTGCTATTGCCCCTTCCATTGCTCCAACTTTTTTGTCTAAACATCCATCAGATGAACAAGTTTATTGACGATTACAATACTTGACAAGGATAAAACCGACAGGGTTCCATATGGATAAAATGAATTTATTACAATCACAAGCAATATACCTGCACCTTATCAATCTCCCTTAATATCTTTCCAATGGAACCCTATAGCAAGGATAAATGTGTGTATTTGTTGTCTCTAATATAGTTAAAATATTATTGAAGAAAAATTATTATTGGTGTAAGGTATTGGACCTTTTTGGTGAGCACAGAACACCACTAGTTCAGGGTGCAGATACATCACTGCAGTGATCTTCTTTCAGTGGTACCCCCTTTGTCCCTATTTTCTGTCTTCCCCAATAGGAAATAAAATGCTAAACTTTCTACTTTTACATGTATATATTTCATTGGCAATCTTATTGTATTATACTAAAACCAGTAACAAAACTAATAGTTTCTCCAATCTTGTTCTACACACTTTCCACTCTTGCAACTTTATTTTCTGATTATCAGCCCTGTTTTCAATTCAAATTTCTTGAGCTTTTTAAATCCATCAGACCATCAGCTGTACTTAACTGAAGTGTAATTGTATTACCTGTGATGACTTTATATTTATCCTGTCATTTTTTTAAGAGGTGAGGTGCATGTGAAATGCACATACCAAGAACTTCCATGTGGCTTAGTTTATTTACAGTCTATTTTTAATCCTGGCTGATTTCACAGTCCTCTGTAAGCGTAATGGAGAAAACTATTTAAAACATGCTATTGATTGCTTTTGATTAGCATACGAGTAGGGGTCATTGATTTGGATTCAGATCTTTGACATAATGGTTCCAAAAGGGTTTTTGTGTCATGCCCTGCCTCGCCCTAAGACATCAGGTTAGTGAATCATTAACCCAACAGCCTCTATTACTCTTCCTGAACCACCAAGGTCACCAGGGTCTACATGAGAGCTGTTTTACTCAGCAAATCCGTAGGTTAAGTGTCTCGGTGATGTTTGAAGAAGACAAAGCACAGATAGTGTTTATCACCTTTAGTAAAAAAAATGTAATTTTTTTCAGGTTTAGGTTTTTCCCATCGTTTTTGTAGTGGCGATTTGACTTTGTTACCAGTGTGAGACTTGCAGAATTAAATTATAAAATGTCATTGATTTTGTAGATATTTGAAATACTGTTTTTTGCCCTGATGCATATTCAAACTTCTTGTTGTTGTTCTTGTTGTTCTTGTTATTATTATTCAGAATTGTTGAATGTGCCCTTTGGATTAGTCCTTACCTGCCCAGTTTCTATGCTTCAGAAAACACCTTTACTTCCCTATTGACCTCAGCAAATAAAAGACTGTGACGGACAAAAAATAATCTTACAAAAATTATCTAATTACATAAATATTGCAGCTGATTCACTGTATTTCTGTGGAGGAAATAGCACTCCCTCCAGGCTGTCCTGTATGGCAGCATCTGCAGGACTCTGCAGAGCATCTGCATGGGACGGCGATTCCTTCTCCTTCCCGCCAGAAGCATCTCTACTCCACTTTGGCTCAGCCACATGAACAACGATGACTGCATTTGGCCCTGTGTAACAGTTTGAAGACACTTATCATTTATTTTTTTATCATGCTTTAGTTCAGTTCTGGTGGCAGCTGTTATACTGATGGCACTGCTTTTATGTCGTCTATTTATCCTCTGCTTGGATTCAGACCACTCGATAGAAATGCACACATCCAAACATGTTTTGTTAAGTAGGCCTTAGCTTTGGCTGAGAGGAACCATTGCTGATCATTTTCTCTTAATTTCCAGTTTTGTTTAGTCAGTTTTGCGATTAGCAGAAGCTATCAGATGACTGACAAGTATTTCATGAGGTAGCACTGGGCTCACCCTCAGCAGAACAGGACAGAGATGAGCAATTTCCTTCAGAATTGCTATGAAAATTCACTCACATGTCTCTAGAGAAATAACAAAGTGAAAAATAAGGCCCTTCTGAATTCAGCATGGAAGAATATTTGATCTTTTTAATCCCTCCCTATCTTGTTAGCTGAACACAAAAAAAACCTCATGGAAGAAACTGTGGTGCCAAATGTTTTAGGGATGTTGAGCCACCTCTTTCCCTTTGATCACCTGCATGGACTATTTCCTTCAGTCACCCAAATTTCTTCTGTGCCAGTGCCTTCCAGGAAGCACCAGGTTTGCTGTGCAGGCATGGCGCATCCATTCGGTCGTGTTGATAGTGGAACCAACAGAGAAGAGGCTGACCAGTTCTGCTGGCCTAGTGGCCACAGGACAGATAAATGATCTTGCATTAGACAAATGTGCAGCATTTTTGGGCTGGCATGAGGTTCTAAAGGATTTCATTGCCAGGAAGCTGGCCAATAAAATTGTGTTAGAACCCTGTCTGAACTGAGCTTAAATAGTGCATAAAACCAATTTTTATAATAGGTAATTTAAAGCACTAATGTCCATAAGAAATGAAGATTATGAAGTGAAGCTTGATTGTTGCTATATTCAGGTCCAGTCCCCTCTAAGCAATGAGATCAGAGCACTGAGTGTGTCTGAACCCCCTAGCTTATTTTGTCCTAATTTCTTTTCTTTACATTTGGGAAAAGCTTGAGAATTTGAAATAATTCAATGCCAAAATTAGCGTCATTCACCATTCTGCAGTTCCTCTGCTTGCTTCATTTCCCGTTTTCCCCCTGATAAAACAGTATTAAGGTTTTTGACTCTCCACCCAAATTATCATTTGCTATTGCCTGCCTGAAACCTACTAGTTTCACCTTCCTGGCGAAGTCCTTTGTGTAGGTGCATAGGTTATAAATTGCATCTAATGTGAAAGAATAAGACATATAAGAATAACATCATCTAGCACACTTCACATAGCACGTGGAAATGTTAGGTGGTGTTTATTGATTTTGCTGAGTTATACAAGAGGGGCTGCCTAGATAATGCCTAGATTGAAACCAGGGTTTAAAGTTTATACCATATTTGAAAGACATTTTAATGGCCTTGGGGCAAAATGATTTGTGTTGTTTTGGCTAGCCCAAGGTTACAATGAAATACTGTCTTTATTACTTCCCTACCAGGGCTTCTCTGCCACTGTTAGGAATTAAAATGTGAGCATTACAGATTTACTATACGGCGAAAAGCAGAGAAGATAAAGAGAGCCTCAGGATTCAGAGCCAGGGCAGGTGGCCGAGCCACCGCCTCGCGGTCGAACGCGGGCCATTACAGAATTGGTTGCTGCAAATAATAAATGCTGGATTACAGACTGACTTTCATCTTAATCCTGCTCATGTCGTTGTATGGGGATAACACTTTTGTATGATTAAAATTGTACATTTTTGAATTAACTCAAACAACAAAGCATCTGTAGTCCCTGGGGGGAGCAGAGAAGCCCCCAGCTCAGCAAAATGCTCCTGGGTCTCTCTCCAGTGGGGGAGGGAGGAGGTTTCTATGAGAGCAAAAGCAGATAAAAATAGAAAAGCTCAGGAACTGCAGATAAAAAAATAATCGGGAATTGCAGAAAAAAGCTTTGCCCAACCAGTTATTATTTACCCACATATAAAGTTAGAGGCAGGTATTCAGTTTTATAGGGTTTCAGAAAAGACAGGGACCTTCGCTCAGGACTTGGCTTGAGAAAAAAATATTTTCAAGGTTTTCTTGGTGCCAGGGAATTTCACGAAAGCAGGCAGGGAACATACTTTCAAATCTTTATATTCAGGATACCTCTTTTTACACGGCAGTTCTTGAGACCGGTGTGTGCTTTCTGCTGCCTTTCTAGAATGGACCAGCTGTAGGGATCTAAATAAAACATCGTTTACCTTCCTGTGGTATTTTAATGCCCTTATGAGCACCTTTTGGTGCTCATTTTCTTGATTATTGACCTTCACAGCTGACCCGGGCTGCTAAACAGAATTAAACAGAACATCTCTTTCTACTTATCGATACGTATTACTGTACTGCTGAATTGCTTTAAGTTTAAGATGGTATAATTTAAATTTTGCCCAGCTTCATTGAAAGGTCACCCTCTCACTTAGAGGATCCCCACATAATCTGACATTAAGCATTTAATGGCAATAACATTGTAGCATGTGATGTGGATATACAAGTAGAAAATTCTTACTGAACACAGGGCTTACTGCTTGGTCAGACGTTCAAGCACCTCTGTAAGAGTATTTCTGGGGAGTTAATGATATTGTTTCAGTAGCTGTAATTACTGGGTGTCCATTACATCCAGATCTTAACAAGTTCACTCCCTTTGCCTTCAGCAAGGTACTCTATACAGTGTCCGTGCACTTAAGAATGTGGTTAAATTCAGAAGCATCATTTAATTATTTATTTGGCAACAGACACATTACCCAAGCACATAACCTGCTGGCTGTATGTCAGAAGGAGATGCTATAAATAGTTGAGCGTCTTTACATCAGAATAAATTGGAAACGGGCATAAGGGAAATACAGCTTTCTGCCTGGCTTGGTTTTCTCTCCTTAATGTTCTCAGCACAAAAAGCAATATGAATTGTGATCTGATCTTGTTCATTAGAAGAGAACAAATCTGTGTGAGCGCAGGAAGTACATCATATCTCTGAATATAAATAGACTAAGAGGAAGTCGATCCAGATAAATACTTCCTCAGACTTTACTTCTCATTTAAAGGAAATTAGCTGCATTAATTCATAAAAAGTACGTTTGCGGTTATTGGGAATCCTGGATCCTACCCAGGTGGGTGGGAAGGGACCGCGGGAGGTCACTGCCCCAGTGCTGCCCCCACGCTCCAACCAGGACCACCCTCTGGGTGAGGACAGCTCGCTCAGGGCCCCATCCACTCAGAGTTTGACCTCAGATTAATTTTTAGGACTTCATTTCTGAAGGCCTTCTGAATGACTTTTATCAAATTGATTTACTAATTATTCTTCTCATCTTTTACAGTTTTACAGTGGAGGCTTTTAGCATGCTCGTCAACCCTTTATTTGTATTTAGCTGTAATCCCCAGCATTTCCAAAATAGACTACCAGCCTAAAGCTGCCACTGGAACAAAAGTTAGCTGCTCTTTGAAACCCATGGACAAAAAATAGTTGAGACTTTGCATTTCAAAAGTCATAATTCTCCCTAACGCTAGAGTAGATCTGATTTTTACCAAAGGCAAACACCATTGACATTTTTGTTTTCTAGTGTCAGGTATTTATTTCGGATTGTTTATCAGAACACAGACAAGGGTGCAGATAATCAAAATCCTCTTCTCACAAGGGAGAAAAAGGCAGCCAGCAATAAAAATACTTAATTCTTTCCATGAAAAGGTAGACTACAGTTACAAAATTGAATGCAGTTCTTACAGATTTTAATTTGAACATTTTCTACACTTAAAGTATTTATTTGTACTCTATAAATAAAGACAAACGTTTAAAAAAATAGTCCAAAATGTGGCTAAAATGTGTCATAATTAAAAATCACACTTGTAACTAAATTAAAAATTGTGGCTTCAAAGAAAAATTAAAATGTTCGTGCAACCTTCTCTTGAGGAAGTTTTCAGAGGCAGAGTGGGATGAACAGTGAGTTGCACGTTTTTGTTCCAGTGCTTCTGGTATATCCAGCACAGAATATTCCATCTTTTAACACGGCTAAAATCATCTGGTTCTTGATCAGAAGCCAGTATAAACATACACCTAAAAAAATTAGGGTCTATGGAGCATTCATTATACCAAACTGTATGGTTCATTAATTTGGAAAAAAACTATTAGCAAGCCAGCCAAATTTGACCGCTAGTAATTTATACTATCCAGTTTGGCTTAATTCAAGTGATATCAGCAAATCATAATCCTTAGCAAACACTAATCTTTATTCATCACATTAACAAAATGAATAAAAGCAATCTTCTAGCATTAGAGAAACGGGATTCTGTTCAGCTCCCTTTTGTTTTTCAGGCTGTGGTCAGGACATAATTCAAACCCTTCTACAGTTTTTTGTGTGAATTTTTCGTGTACAGTTCCACATTAGACTCATTCTCCTTAAACCAGCATTAGATATCTGGATATTTGCTTATCCACGGAAGCACTTGCAGGAACTATCAAGAGGCTGTCAAGAGGCGGAGGACGTCACAGTCTATAAGGACCAAAATATTGCTTCCCTTGCAGATGGCACCCAGTTTTATCTCTGCAAAACACCAGCTTCAAATCAATGTTGTTAAGAAATCTTAAAGACCAACAGCCATATGACTTGGGTTTCCGTAAATCTGACACAGTTGGAGGCAAAGCCATAGGGAGAATTAGTTTTGCCTGCCATTGTCAGCCTGGATACAAATAACTGAAAACCTGGATACCAATACCTGATATGAAGTGCCTTCATAACACCTCTCCTGAAATACTGTGCTCTTGGTACTTCTACCTACATGATATTTTAAAAAATAAGGTGTGCAAAATATTCACTCGTCCTTTAAGATGGCATTGAAGGAAACCAAAATCAGCTTAACAAGACTTACCAAAAAAAAGCAAAAAAGTCACGACCATCTCAGTTGGACGTTGCAGGTGGTCAGTGCTGGTGAGGTCCTGGGTATGGGTTATCGATCCTCCAGAACAAGCAGCAAAGCAATTCAGAAGCATACTTTTGTTTCCCTTTTCTATTCTTAAAAGCAGCGGTCAGGAGCTGTTTAACATTCCCAACCTCTGTCAGTCAAAATCCTCCCCTACTAGCATCGGTATCTGGATTCAACTTTGAGCAAATTTTATTTTATTGAAATTTGGCTTGGGGCAAAATCCAAGCATGTAAAGCACAAGCCAAATGTTATTGGCAATAATATTCAGAATATTCAGTACAGGAAAATAGCTGGGTTTTATAACAGAAGCTGCTCATAGTTTTTGATAGCAGACAAAATTGCTGTCTGAGCTTCAAGTGTGTCATTTAAAATTAAATCCATGAAGGTTGTCTTTGCTTTAGCTTTATTTCCAAAAGTTTTAGAAGTCTGTGAACTTCAGCTAGAAGCCTATCAAAAGGAGTAAAATAACTCCAAAGGAGAAAAAGACTTTGTTCCTCAAACCCAAGGACAAGCTTAACTATACATATGTAGAGAAAAAAATCAGGCTATTCTTGGTTTGGGGTGGCTTGTTCCCCCCCTGCCCCTTGGCCCTCCCATGGGTACATTGAAAGTATAATCCTAACAGTCCGATTTAGCTAGCAATAACCTCACCAAGGCATCAGGTTTGCTGCAACATGGTCAGCTTAAGAAAAAAACGGCATTTTTCTCTAATGCAGCAACTTACTAATTGTAGACTTCTTTATGGTAATCATTGTGCATGTTTTATTACCCATTTTCATGGCTAATTCAAAACCTGGGCATTCTTGATTTAGAACAAGCCTATTCTAATTTCATTCAAAAGGTTTTATATCATCTTCTACCACTTTTTCTTTGGAGGACGGGAGGGTGTGAAGATTTACAACGTGACATCTTGCCCCTGCTGCTCTGCTCAGAGCTGACACACTGTTTATTACCGTCTCTGGAAGCGGTGTGAAGGACACCTCCCTTCCCTGGCTGAATTTGCCCTCAGTTCCTGTTATGTTACTACTTGAAATTTGATCATCTATTTGTTCGCAAAGTCAGAGTATAGCTTTGCTGATGAAGGCAGAGGCAGACATCCAAACTGCAGATTTCTATTCTAAATAATCCTTGTTCAGGATTACTGAAATAAGAGTAATAAGGAGCAATAGTAATAGTATTCGGTAATAGTAATATTGAAGGTAATATTGAAAATTATATTGAAAGCCAGTGGCTTTCAATACCACATTACTAAGCCCTGTCCTGGAGTGCAGCTGTATGTTCACCTTCCTCCCTTTTCTTGGGAAGAAACTCTTAATGTAAGCTTGGAGAAATATTGGTTTTGTAAAAAAGGCAATCCACGTGCTTCCTGTATATTTAAAAGAGATGGTTCAAATGGCAAAGAATAATGCCTGGATCTTGTTGATGATTTTTTCCAATGGATTAACTTAATTTTGAGTTTTTTCATTGTCAGTTCGAGATTTACAGAACTAGATGCTGAAATGATAAACAATCTTGCTATCATATGATCCTGAGTCAAGAACATAAAAACATATTTGTCGTCACAGCCAATAACTGCCACATACATTGACCTTGAGGACTTTTCCAAACTAATTTTGGTCTTAATACATCCTGTCCTGCTTATTAAAATAATAATAAAAGCCAGCACTTGTCTCTCCTCCTTTCATTCTGTCTCCATCACTCACTTTCCGATAACATGAGTGAAATACCATGTCTACCTTGCAAAGCCCTTTTTTGGTGGCTCCATTTCTTTTAAGCAATGACTTTGATCTTCATTGCATAGTTTGTGGGTGTTCAGATTTAACAGACAGCATTTTTCATATTGATTGTACTGACAGGGAACACTCATTTCCCATCGTCTTTATGGTATAGGCAGAAAATATCACCTTCTCCAATGTTTTAGCAGCACATTTGGACTTGGCTTTGTTTAAGAGCACGGTACCAAAAGTGGATTCTAACACTAACTGAAATGACATGTGTTATAAAGTCTATAGCGCTGGTTATTTTTACTGTTTATGTTCCTTTCATTTCTGTCTAACAGAAAACTCAGTATGTTGCTGGTTTGCCTCACAGCCTCAGGCCAGACAAAGTGGTTAAACTGGCTGAAGTTCACTGATTTTTGAACTGAATTCCCCTGAAATAAAACGAATGAGTGTGATTAAGGGTTGGAACTCCTAAATGCCAGAAAAGTAGGAACCAACAGCAGATGTCACTCAGTAAAGTAGACCATCTCAGCAGATGGACAAATTTGAAACGTAAAGGCTTTTCCTGACATCATTTGGTTTTAATACGATTGAAATAAAATGCCTTGTCAGTAAAATATAACCAGACAGTTGCTTTGTAGTCGTTTGGGGTACATGGTTGGTAATTCAAAGTCCTGCTGCCTTTGCACTATTAATTATTCTGTGGCTCATTACAGCAAGAATACGTGTCAGACCAGCTGAAGGTACCACACGCAGCTGGAATGGCTCAGAAGTATCTGTTCCTCTATTTACAATTTAACATTAGCAAGAGAGACAAGAAAGCAACTTTGCGGGTCATTTCCAGGAAGCTAGTTGATCTGGCAAAATTAGGGAGATGGGATTTCATCCCATGTTTTGGGGTGTTTTTCCCCCTGCAGTGATATGTGATGTGTATCACAGGGTAGAAAAGCAGCTCTGCAGAGCTGAGAGCTGCGAACATGAACGGCCTCAGGGGAGCTGGGGCTGCAAGCAGTGTACTTAATGACATATGTTCCCATTAAAATGTGTAAGCTGTTCTCTTGTACAAGTGGTTAACACCTTTTTAATCAGGCCATTTATTTCATTACAAAAATAATTACCCCGAGTTGGAAAATGATAGTATTTTATGGTCAGCAGTTTCCACATTTGGGTATATAGATACATTTCTGCATAAATAGAAATACGAATGTACACAATTTTCAGTGTGACCGAACATATCTGAAGTGCACATAAACATAGCATACTACTGGTGGCACACATAATACATATTCCTACTGTGAGCAAAGCTGTGGTACTCACTCAGTAGTACCCTGATGCCATCAGAGGTGCTGTTTAATTGAGAGCTGCTTCTCTGAAATATGGAAGGTAGCCAATGTCTGCTGCTTTGAATCTCACATGGCAACCTGCTTATGAAGTAGAAATTTTGATCTTCGGAGCACAGGTTAGGATTTGTCTGTTTCACGAGGTGTTGAATTTTCTGAGATGGATGAATTGTCTGGTGTCTGTGGAAAAATAGTATTTTTACTGTATTTAATTACCACTCAGGTTGTTTATGATGTTTTCTAGGTGGAATTTTTCCATCTCAGTTTTTGTTATTTTGACTGTCCCCTTTATTAATTGTTAAGCTCATCTTTTGTGACAACACCCAGAAGGCACCCTTTTATAAATCAAAAGTAAACATATTACCCTACCTTGCAGGGGTGCCATAAGGCTTAATTAGTTCATTTTTGTAAAGTGTTCTGAGATTCCCAGATCAGCATCAAATGTTTATTATTAATTATAGGCTCTAGTGAGTATATGGGATGATTTCTTAATTTAATTGTCTTCAGGCATCCTTAAAATAACTAATTTTGTAACATCTTTATTCTTTTAAGTTACTAAAGCACATTTGCTCTTGGCTCAAGTAATTCTGTGTACATTTTCCTATCACTTACTGTATTTTCAGTTCTGGAATTTATTTTTTTTTCTATATAGTAATACAAAAAACAATCTTTTACTGTTTTCCCTATGATTTTTGCTATGTGGATTATTCTCTAATAAGAAGGTTTTGTTTAAACGTTCTATGGTGGTTTTTTTTCCTGCAGTGGGGGTTGTTAAGTAATTTACTTGGATTCCCTTGGGAAATTTGCACAGATTACACGGCACTGCTGTGATTTATCATTTCTACTTTATTTCTGACTCATAAAGCATGCATTATTTTGTGTTTACCTTCAGCAACAGATCACAGGAAATTTCATCATCAATCAAAGCGCTTTAAAATCAGAAGTGATGGTGTGACAAAGGCTCAGTCAGCAACTGCGGTTATTGGAGGATCATTTATTGTTTCATTGTGTCGTAACACTTTTCATTTTATTGCTTTTCCCAGGATCAGGTTCATGTCGCTTTAGTTACTCAGATCCCAGCATCACTGTGTCCTACAGTAAGAACAGTTCTGCAGATTGGACTCAGCTGGAGAAGATTAGGTTTGTTACAGCTTTTTAATCATTTTCATGCTTTCTGGCTGAGCAGGTGGTGTTTAAACCTGGCTCTTTTAAAACTTGGTTTAATTGGTAACTTTTCAGTTCCTACTTGTTTATACACGTTAAAAGATGGAGGTGAAATTATGGTCACTAAAGCTAATTCCAGAACTGCCACTGGGTTTGGTAAATCACAATTTCATCCGTGGATTATGTGGGAGGTAAGGAAGCGAATGACTTTAGAGTTAAAATGCAAACCCCAATAACTGGCATGTTCAGGTGCCTGAAAAAAAACAAAATTTTGATGACTTTTGCATTTTAGCACCGGTTTTAATGTCAGCAAGTGCCATAATTTACAGCTTTGCAAATTTCTATTTTGGTAGGATAAATGGTTCAATAAAAATAGTTTATAGTTTGATATGAACACTTGGCTCCTAAAACTCTTATAATAACATGGTTATGGTGAATTATGCCTTGTTTTTTAAACAAACTGTTTTACATGAAAATACAAAGGATTATGAATGGGAATTTTAAAATCTTTTATTGTAATATGTAGACCTTTAAAAGGAGAATCAATGTTGGATATGGGTTTTTCTAAGACAGCCAAACCAATATATTATTAAATAATATTGGGAAAGGTGTTTCATGCATTGGTATATATACACATTATAGAAGTACAGCTGGGAAAGAAAAAATGCTGTTTATATGTAGTGTCCTCATAGTGTCTCGCCCTGCCTTCCTGCATTACCTTAGTGTCTGTGCCGTGCAGGCGATTTGCTTGAGCCTGTTTTCAGTCCATTTAGACAAGTTGCAGTGCAAAAGCTACTTAATTTCTGATGAGTAAGCAAAACTCTAGCTGCAAGGCTGATGATTTCAGTATCTTATCCTCCCACTCCTCGTGGGAGTGGAATTACGATTTCATTGACAAAGGCACAAATTATGAACAATTTTAGTAAAACAAATTATGCTAATTCTCATCTCAGAAAAATATAAAGCAAGAGTAACTTCACTGCAGCCACTGGAGTTGCCTTAGAGTAATCACACAATACCTGTTTTTTTTTTCCTCGCATTGATGGAAAATTATATGCCTCGTCTGTACCATCGGTTCAGTTGCCCTCATAGCTCTGCAAGCCAGTAAACTCAAGAGTTGTGATGGTGCAAACATAACCCTTTGAAACCCAAATTTTTTGAAGTTAATGCATAAACAGTTTGATCCAGTTTGCTTTAACTTTGCCTGCTGGAGGCAGCAGTGGAAAATAGGTCAATAGAGCAAAGTGGTGTAAAGCGGAGGGGATGAATTATGAAAGGATGCTCATTTCGCCTGTGGTCCGTGTGAATTACAGTGTTTATTTGAATGTGCTTCAGTGGCTTTCACTGTCCTACATGCAGTTCTGGGGAACACTGGGAGAGTGGGGAGAGGTGGGACAGGAGAGCTGTGAAGGGAAGGTGTTGCGTCAGTGTGTTGGTGCAGTGTTGTGTCAGTGGGATTTCAGCTCTGAACTCGCGGGAGGGATGGGAAGGATCTCTTGGGGAAGGTGGGTGCTGTGTGGAGGCTCAGGGAGAAGCGGGACAATGTCTCAGAGCAGCGTTGCAGTGGAAGGGGACAGACAAAATGTTCAGCAAGTGCAGGGTGATTTGTGGGGGCAGATTCTGGGTGTGAATATGGGACAAATACAGTCGCTTTTCGACATTTCACTACACTCTAATGTTTTGCTTTACAAAGAGAAGTCCCTCTGTTTTCTGTGATATAATCAAGCTGTTGGTGCCTTTTTCCCTAAAAGCTCTGGATTGTCTCTGACAAATTATTCACCCACCAAAGCATTGCTACCAAGGCAGAGGAAAGGTTGAGTAGCTGACATCTCGCAAACCCCAATTTTGTAACGCCTTGTGGCCTGAGGTTTGAATGTAGCTTATTTCCATGCTGGGTGATTAGTAAAATAAAAATAATAGTTCTCAGCATCCCTTCTCACACACAGACCTCGGTCCTTTCATTGCCACTAGCAATGTAAAGACATTCACCCAGAGCCCAGGGTGAACCTCAGTCCTTTCAGAGCTCTGAGGACAGCTCTGGGAAGCAGAGCTCAAGGCCCTGATCATTGTCTAATACTTATGCTCCAGGTCTACCTCTCCTCCCCATATTTTCCACTTTCAGCAGCAAGAGAGAGGACAAACGGGTTCTTTCTTCTGTATTGTTCTTGAAGCAGAACACTGAAAGACAGGCAACCTGACCCTCCCCATCCACAGAATTATCCTGACAGCAGGGGTGTGGGATTGGAAGGACACATTTGTCAGAGAAAATTCCCAGCTTTTCCCTCCAGCCATTCTGCTCCATCCAGATCTGTGAGGGACTGAGGCACCAGAAGTCAAGAGTTTCTTTTGGTGTAAGCTCATGCAAAAATCACGTTTTTGGAGACTTGTTTTTGTAAAGTGCTTCCTTAACACTTCCTTTTGGCCATACCTGCAAAATACCTGACAATGCCCAGTCACTTAGGAGCTGTGACCAGCATCGAGAATGAATGTTGCCCTGCTCTTTCTTCTTGCTCTCCAAACATCTGCACTGAGCTGTTACTTATTGCCTTAGCTTGTGCTTTCTTTGAAGCAAGGCTGTCTCTTCGGGCTGTAGGTGCACTGCCTGGCACAGTGGGACCCTGCCCCAGGGCACGTGTTTTCTTATCTTCGCAGAAGATTTATCAGCATACAAGGGATGTCAGCACAACTGTGTCACACCTAGTAAATGTGTTAAATGAGAGAAGAGTGTTCCTGGCTATGGCTTAAACTTGGTCTAATTCCGTATCATTGTTTTTCAGTGCCCCTTCCAATGTCAGCACAATCATCCACATCTTGTACCTTCCCGAAGATGCTAAAGGGGAGAACATCCATTTTCAGTGGAAACAGGATTATGTTCCCGCTGGTGATGTGTATGAAGCCTGTTGGGCATTGGACAACATCCTGATCATAAATGCTGCTCACAGAAAAGTTGTGTTGGAAGATAATCTTGATCCTGTGGATACTGGCAACTGGCTTTTCTTTCCTGGGGCCACAGTTAAGGTTAGTTTGATTTTCTATGGTTTAATGTTATTACTCTTGTATGTAGAAGACGACAGTGAGATCTAACCAAACTCTGAACACACAAGGGTGTTTAGGCCACTCCATCTGCTTCTAGAATTCGGCTCTTTTTTACTTTGTTTTTACCTGTTCTCTGTCCCGTCGGGGCTTTCTAGAACAATGCAACTTCTCTGCTGTGACCAACACCAAATGACAGTTTATACTGTCATGTCAAAGATCACATAACAGAAAATGGGAAACAGCTTCCTTTTAGCAAAACAGTACGATATTTTTGAAACAAATTCAAGTCTCTCCACTGGATATTTTGCAATCTACCTGTTTGTTTATCTTGGTGTTGTTCGGCTACCACTACTTGTTTCATCGCAACCCATCACAAAAACCTGTGGTTTCCCACTTTTTCTGACTGTGAATATCACATCTCTGTTGCGGCACGCATTCAGGTAGTGGCTGATCCTTAGAAGTCTCTTTTTCATTAAGATCTTGTTTTGATATATGAGACCCAGCAAGATCATACGACCTTGGGATAAACTCAAAGGAGCCCTACAAGATCTCTGTGCACAAAGAGCCTTCAAATGCAGAGTTGTTCAACATCTGGAGATCAGTTGGATTCTTGCTTTCTATGTTTCCAAACAGCCAGAAGTTGAACAGCAGATGACTTTCTGTTTTCATCCTATTTTTCATTCACAAAAAAGGCAGTTTCGATGTCGGGGTTCATTTATGATGCTGGTAATGGTTTTGGCAATTGCACAGGAAACGGATGTCGAATACTGAGGGCAGTAAGAGGTTGGTTATGGCCTCATCCTTTTCCCACAGAACCTGATATGAATGGCCTCAGAGTAATCTTTTTAGAAATAAGTAATCCCACTAATCTACTGATAGTACCTGCATATTGACTTTATTTTACTTCAGTAAAACCATTTAAACTACAATGACAATTTTTTTTCAGTGAGATTTTAGAATCAAATAATGTCCTGCGTACTTAATGAAGTAATTTCTGTGATCAGTTCACATTTGTTGTGTTGCCAGTTTTATCTCTGGATTTTAAAATCCAGCTCACACATGTGAAAGTGTGAAAGCAAAGCAAGGATTCACGTGCCTCAGGTGCAGTTACTTCTCAGCTGGCCAGGCCTAAACACTCCTTGCTCCTTCTGAAACATGCACAAACAGCATCTAAACTTTAGCAAGTAAACCTCTTTTTTGTTGTTACTAATTTTTGTGGTGTTATTTGGGTTTTTGGGGTTTTTGTTTAGTTTAACTCAGCCAGTTTGTGTCAATAAACAACCGTGGTTACGTGAAGGACAAGGGACCTAAACTCAGAGATCACTTAGCGCTTCTAAACAGAAATCCCTTACAAGCCCAAACCTTATATGAGATGCCAGTGAGGATCAACCAACCTGCTGTTCCTCCAAGCTCATCTTCTGTCTTAGGGACAAGTGAAATGTGCATCTGTCTGTTCCCAGCTGACGTTTGGCTATGTGTAGCCACTTACACCAGGTTAAGGCAACGTGTAAGGCTGTGGTGTAGCCACACTGGATTAAGGCTGTGTGTGATGCAGGGCTTTTATTCTCCATGGGACCCTGTATTTATTTCAAACATTTTTAGTGTATCTAGATTGTCACCAGAGCACGCCCGTACTCAAATTTCATTTTTTGGTTTTTGGTCCAGTTGTCCTCAAATTTTCAGGAGCAATCTTGCCAAATATGATTTGAACAGATTTTGCAATGTAAATTTCATGTTATGCCAAAAGTAAAACTGTAAATTGGGTCAAGATTTACATCAGATTCAGCATAGACCCTGTCGTAGAATTGTAACACTGAGGACAATTTTTTTGACTAAGTTTTTTTGCTTTTCAGGATTGGAACACTATGTAAAATTTACAAAAACTTCTAATATTGTCTTTAAAACATTTAGCATAGCTCTAATCTCGGTTCATCGCAAACACATTTTTTTGTATAAATAGAAAGATGGGAATCTTTGTACACCACATGTTAAATGGAACCACATCAGTCACCTCTCTTTCAAGCAGTATCTCGCAGCAGTCAGGTTACTTGGCCAGTATAATGGCAGAATGATGGCAGCAATGGGTGGTACATCTTCACAGGAGTCCCAATATCGTTAATGCTCTCAGGCTGCAAGATTTCATAGAAACTGGGGAAAGCTTTTAGGACATCTCTCTATCCTAGCCAAAGGCATTGACCTGCTGAATAACATTGGAGAAACCCTGACAGTGCTACAGGGATAGCTTGCATCAAAGCTAATTCTAGTTCTCTTTTTCCTACAAGTCCTTTTGCTTCCCAGACATCTACAGCTTGTTAAATAGTCCTGATGTTTGTATAGCAATTTTAAATTTTTTCTTATATTTTTACTACAGGATCAGCAAATTTCATTGCTGTACTGTGCTACCTTTTGTAACTCTCACCTATGTGCTTTTTAAAGAAGTTTCCATACCCACAGTCTATCACTATGTCAAACTCCATTTCAAGCTGATGAGACCTTTTCTCTGCCATCCAAGCCTGTTTGTGCCATGCAAGTTTCAATTCATATCCTCCTGGCCTTTTTCAACTAGTATTTCAGATAAAATGGCCTTTAAAATCTTTCTTGAAGTTTCTGATAACTTCTTTGATGGCTTCTTTCAGTGTTTTTCCTTATGAGTTTCCTTGACAATGCCAATGAACAGTCACATTTCTAGACATTATTTGTTATCTAACTCAGTTTTGATTAGTATATACAAAACTGCGGGTCAATTCTTTTCCTAAATTGGGCCATAAAGATAAGTAATTTCATTGGACCAAGGGAATGAAATATTAAGAAAAATAAATGAGAAAAATGATCTTTCTAAATTTCTAATTTACTGAGGTTCTTTTCTGTATTCATCCTTTCTTGCTCACCACTTTTCACCACCCAGAATGGCTGATTTTGCATATTTCTCAGGTGGAAGGGCAGTGCCAATCTGAGATAGCTTATCCAGCTGGCAGTCAGAACTGAAAGAAGACGAAAAAATACATACTTATTTCTGGTAGAAAAAGGAGTAGAAACAGCCTTTCTCTAAGTGTTTACTTTTTCTCTAAATGTTTACTTCTGGACTGCCCCAGCAGATGTTGCTCAGATGGTAGAACCTCCTCCCTGGAGACTCTGGCACATCCAGGGTAGTGAATAAAGCAAACGGGAATGAACATGAGCCCATGATCTTGCACATCTCTGTTGTTACAACACCCCATTGCTTGGCTTGGGCTTGTGCAACCTCCCATGCGCTATTTTCAAGGGATGTACCCTCATAGATGGGCCAGGGATTGTTGCCAGTAGGCAGCAGGGATGACACCACTCTTCTGGAAGGAGACAGTTTGCCCAGGTGGATGCAAACTCTGCTGTGTCTTCTGCTGTCAAGGCCAGAGAATGGTCCCCAGCCTAATCTGGTTACCATTATGATTCTAGCATGTCAGAACTGCCCATCCCACCCATCCCTTCAGCCATCCCACCCATCCCTTCAGCCATCCCAAACCTTTTAAGGGAATTCTCATCAAATACCATTTTGTTGCCTTAGTGGGTTACTCCGTTAGTAGGGCATTAAGGTATGGTTTGTTGGGAGTTTAGAATAAATGTTGCTGTTGCTCACATAGTTAGATGTGGTTCGGCAAGTTCTTTCCAAATGGTTGCTCAGGAGGTAGGTCTTATAATTGCTTGTTATACCTGGTACATGCTCTTGTTAGATGCTTATCAAGTTGCAAAGAAAGTATATATTTTTTCTGTAGAAGGTTTACTTTGGTAGTACTTGAGGTCTACTAAAATAAATAACAAACATTACAAAGTCAGGAGTTTTGCTGGTAAAACTGCTCTGATTAATAGCTGCTTGGATTAATAAGGTAGAAAGACAGCTGAAGCAAAGAAAAGTACTATCATGAAGACTGTTGTCTGCGTCCTGGATTAGGTTCTGTGACGGATTCAGTCACTCGAGTGGACAGTGCAAGCATGCACTGATGTGTTCACTCCAGTTTGGTGGAGTTGAACAGTGTGTTCTCAATAAGCACTTGTGGGAATTTGCCTGTGCCCAGCTTGGGAAGCAGTTTCTCCTCCTCTCCCAGCCTGCTTGTGCTTGGACCAGGAATTTCATTACGTTTCTTGCTGCGCTCAGGAGCAGTTGCCACTCGTTTGAAAGCACATGGCTGGTTGCAGACGCAGCTGGAACTGGCTACTGAAATAGGAAGCAAGCTGAGAGATAAGCCACTGAATTTGTGTGTTTCGGTTCCAAAGAAGACAGCAAAAGACAAGAAAGATGCTGTTAGCAAGGCCAAGCAACCCTTAGGAGATTAATTGGATCCACTGGAACGTATTTATCTGTGTTGGACTATGTGGAAGGGTGTTGAACAGGATAAATTCCTCAGTATTTCCAGTGACAGCTCTGAGCGTGAGCACGGCCTTGCAACTGAGCATGGTTAGGATGTTGCACCAGTGGTTGAGATTGCTGAAAGGCATGAAGCAGCGCTGTGCTCTGAGAGCTGTTAAAGGTCTGTGGACCTCAAGGCTTCATAGCTAATTGGGGGAAAAGATGAAATCTTTTTCCTTTGGTGATGCGTCTTGGATCTCTATTCCTATAGAACAGAAAAGCAATCTCATCTTTCAGTGGATATTTCATATATCCTGTATATTTGACCAGAAATTGTTGGTTTGAGGTACGTTTGCCAGGTTTTTAAGTTTTCTCTCATTGCCGTGGTCCAAGATTGGATGCGCAAGCTCAAAAACTGAGGTTCTCAACCTGAGGGAGACAACCTAAGCAGTGTTATAGATCATATCTCTGCAGTGCTTTGATAACATAAAAATAGCATTGAGACCAAGCCACCTGTCTCTGGAATTTTTCCACATCTAGGAAAAAGCAATACAGGTCATTACAGACACTAGAGCGGTGATGTGCTTGGTCATATGTTAACCCAGTGATAGTTCCCACCTTTAAGAAGAGTCAAGTTACAGAATTGCTGTCTCATAGCAGTTGCGGCCACTCTTCACTTGGTGGCTGAAGGTTGCAGTCCAGCTGGTCAGCTTTGTTTGGTCTGCAGGACTTGGGGACTGCACCTGAGGTTGTCTGTGCTGCTGAGCTGTGAGCATGCAGGCTGGCATGGCATGGGATGGGGGCAAGGGGGGAAGGTCTGTGCCAGCCTCACTGAGCAAGTTAGGTTTGGGACCAGGGAATGGTACCTGATGTGTGTTAGTCACTACCGTAGACGTGACCAATAAATCCTGAAAATGTCCCAATCCCAAGATCCTGATACAGTAAGCCCCTTAAGTAACGGATCATCATCATTCAGCTCGTCTTAATTTCCCAGAAATGCATGCCAGCTTAGCAGAAGAGAAAGCTGCATAAAAAGACAGTGGGAGAAATGAACACTCACACTCAGAAAAATATTCTGAAAATGTATCCATTAAACTCCATGACCTTCCATCACACCCAGAGCACATCAGAGCTATGCCCATCCTAGATATGGGTCCTTCCTGAACCTGTGGTGTTGTATGTCAGTGAGCAGGGAAGACATGCACGCAGACCTAGGAGTTTGGCAAAAAAAAAAAAGGCTGATGAAGCTTTTCCACACCCCCAGCTCCAGAGCAGATTTCCAAATGTCTGAATGCTCTGTTAATTAATAGGAATGGCATTGGATAGTCTTCTTTCACAACAAACATCCTGATAGTCCATATATATCTTTGATGGGTTTAACTGGTTGTGATGAAATGAACAAGATTTTTTTTTCCCCCCTTTTTTTTTTTTAAACTCTTGTTTAAAGAAGGGTTGAGGTACCCATTGTCTTAATTACATCAAATACATTTGTTTGCAGGAGGAAAGGTGATGCTCTATGTATGCTGGTGTCAAAATAGCAGATTGAAATTGCCATGACCTTATATTGGACAAAATTATACAGATATAGATGCTTCTGACAACACTCTTTTGTTTTTGAATAAGATATAGCAAGGCAGTGTTTGGTCTGTGGGCCAAACCCAGCCTTCTAGCCAGCTGCTTTGCCTCGCAGGAGCCCTTATCCACCACATCTTCCTGGGAAGAGGCAAGCAGGCTTCCTGCTGCACCTCATCTGAGAGCCATTCCTGCTTCTCTGTGGGTGGAAGGGGGAGTGTGAGAGGGGAGGAGAGGTGAAGAAAGTAGAGCAGGGTGCACAAAACCTGTCAACTGGCTCCCTTTAGTGGGAGTGTGGGCACTCTGAGCTGTGCCCATGAAGAAGCATCTGTATATCCGTAGGGCTGGATCTAGCCCATGCGTGGAATTGCTCTTGCTTTTTTTTCTTTTTCGTTAAGAATCACACTTCAAAATAAAATAATAATACTCAGATACAATGCTTAGGGGGTCATTGGAACTGGTAGGTGGTTTGCTGCAGTGCTGTGAGTTGTTTGGGCAGCTGAGAATCGCTGTTGGGCAGCGATGCTGAGCCTGCACCTTTCTCCATGCCAGTTCCCCGTGGCTCGGAAGTGTGGTGGGGGGTGGCAGGGAGCCAGCGTTAGCTCTGAGCTGGCATCAAAGCACCAGGGGTCTTTCCTGCCTCCTAGAAGGAAAGAATTTGGTCTTTGCAGGTCACTGTGAGATGCACATTAATAAAAACAACATGAATTGACCCATTAGATGCCAAAGAGGAGAAACGACTTTGGTTGACTCTTTCTCACTCTAATTTTACAGTGGTGTAAATCGACATCATTACTTTCAGGAGAACAGATGAGGTTTAATCATACTCACTGCAGAGTGCTAGAAACATCAATAGTTCCCAATAACATAGAGGAATAGTTTAGTTCATGCCAGTTAAATGACTCATTAAGGAAATCGGTCATCACCAGAATGACTGGTGTTATACAAACATCATGAAATGTCCTAGAAAATTAAGAACGTTACGAATCACTCATAAACACAGAGTGTTTTGAATTCTAGCCTTTGAATAACAGTCTATAATCAGAAATGATGAGTGAAAACACACTTTATAAACTGTTACGACATCACAAGATAAGTTTCATCCCGTTGTTTTGGAAAGGGAAGGTGCACTGTAACCCTCCGTGCACCTGGCCTGCTTGCGCAGCCAGGGTTTGTGTTCTGTAACCTCTATTGAATGATGTAAAAATGTAGCATGTGGGAAAGATTAAAGCCCTGTTTATCTCATGGGAAAGTATTCTAATCGCATTGTGGTTTTTCCTTTGGTTAGAGAAAAGACTTCAGGCCAGAAGCATTAATAACCAAATCCACAGAATTTAGAATTTAGAATCTGTCCTCAATTCTGTCACCATACCTTTGCTGGCTTAGACATTGCATACAGAGTATGATTTTATCAAGATGGAATCTAGCCTTCTACCTGCTATCATGTCAACATCTAAAAATTTTTAAAAGCTGCGTGACTCTTTCCCAGGAAGACACAATATCTAATTTATGGCTCCATTGACAATGCTGCTTTAATTAATTTTGTTCATCTTTTTTCTTGTTCCTCTGCTTCTCATATCTCATCTGTTTGCATTGCCTAGATTTTAATTAAAAAAAACTCTCCTCTCTAAGGAGCAATCTGAAGTGGCAAAAATAATCACTTAAAATATTACAGTCATTAAAAAATTGGCTGCGGTCAAAGCCATGCATTTTCAATTTGCCGACAAACGATATTTTCGTTTCCTTTTAAAGTGCATTTTGTATTTGAATAGCATTTCACCAGCCAGCCTGGCTATGAGAGATGCTCCTCCAGCTGGGTGGGCTGCGTGACAACTCCTTAATGGGGGAAATTGATGGCCCTCTGCTCGTGTAGAGGTGAAGGCATACTGGGCAGATTTCTTTCCATCTGCTGTCAGCCCTTTGCAAGCTGGCACTGCCCAAATGCCCAACACATTCATTCCAATGCAAGAAATGTCGCCAAAAAATAAATTGTGAGGCTACAGCTGTCTGAAAGAATCATCAGGGCCATTAGGCCCAGGAGAGATAGTACGAAGAGGTGCATCAGTGTTCGTCTCTGATAAAAACCTAATTAAATGATGGTAAAGATGACTGTGGATACTTTAAAGGTGCAGAGGTGAACAACATTTTCATGGGAGTGCGGGGATGAGCCTTGGGAAGATGATATGCAGCACCTCAGCCAAAAATCTGTTACACTGAGGAATTTCACACTAGTGTTTCCTGTTGATGCTTCTCCGAATGGCACAGTTGTATCATTTAGTTGCCCTCTGTTCTGCTCTCCAAGTAACGAAATCCCATACTGTAAAGCCAAGAGGTATTTATTGATTCACAAGTTTGACTTGAACAACTGGGACAGAAACTGGTTTGGATGAACTTCAGTGCTTCTGTTTACATTCCCAATCTTTGTCTTTTGAGCTTCTAAAAATCTTAAGGGCTGTGTCCTTAGCTGCAACTGTGGCATAGGCAGATCTGGTTGATGCTTGCACTTCTTCACATGGTAGGGTGAACAGGAAACCTCCAGAGGTCCCTCCCAGCCAACAGGTCATGCTGAGGGTAGCAGATGTCTCCTTACGTAGTGCTCTCATGCAAGTTTTTAAAAATACACTGATTGTTCAGGCTTGCTACATGATGTAGGATCCCAGATCTTACTTGGGGCCCTTAAGCCATTTAGATGCTACAGAAAGTTGGTCAGTATTTATTTATGCAAACGTAACTGGGTCCAGTTGGAAAGGACCTGCTTCACCAAATCTGATTTTCCTGCTTTTACTGACCAAAGGTTGTGAGCAATCCTAACTGAAACCTTTCTGCATTTCAGATGATCAAGAGGCTTTCCTAAAAGTACCTACCAAAAGGTGAAAGCTGTAGGTAGAAGGTGTAAAATATAAGCAGTATAGAGTAAGATAAAGAGGGTGACAGACTCTTGACAAAAGTTGGATTTGGAAACCATGCACTACTCCCTCCCATAGTCTGTGTCTTCAAATTGTTAGCTAATGCCCTTATAATGTACAACAGAAAGCTCACCTTAATTAGTAAGACTTGCTGGCTTTCATAGACAACTTGACTAAGAGCTGTGCTCATAAACTAGAAATATTCATAGACTAGAAATATTCATGGATAACATCAATTTTAGCACAATATTTTTTTTTTTTTTTTAGTAGTGGTACCATTGTAGCATCAGAGCCCTGAGCAAGGAATGTACCACTGCAGCCTTTTCAGGTGCAAACCAAAAAGCTTGTGTCCCAGGAAACTGCAATCCATTTATAAAACTGAAGATGAGCTGGGGCTGGAGGGATGTGGGAGTAAAAGGAAATATTGCAAGTGGGAAGAGCACTCATCCTGGTAAGCAGTGCATTCTTCAGTGTAATCAATGACAAAGCTTGTTGAGGAAAAGACTAAGGAAGTGTCTGAAGGACATGATCTTGTGGGAAATTTGCCAAGCATGGCAGGCAGAGTGGGCAAGGGCATGCAAGTTTGGTCGTCTCGCCAGCAGATGTAGTGGCAAGCAGTGGCAGTCAAGGAAAAGTGATCCACCAGACGGTGCATGTGGGAGATCGTGGAGGCAGATGAGAATGAGCCATGCAGGACCTTGAAAGTAGGGAAAAAGCAGTGATACCATAACTATTCAGTAGACAAACTTTAGAAACACAGAAAATTCAGAGTGAAGATTAGATTGAAAGCAAATCCGAGCATGCTGAGATATGGGAATTCATCCAGCCAATTTTCATTTTGCCCTATTCATGCAAAGCAATAGCTTAACAATTGCAACTAGTGAATAATAGTATTAGTAGTGCCAGATTAAATTAAACCGTTTTATTTTCCCTTGGGATGACCACAGTCCTTGAACAGAACTTGGCTTCTTTCCGTTTGGCAACAGGCAGGCGTTGTTTATTTAGGAATACAACAGTTTACTTATGGCAGGCTGATAGTCCCACTCCAGTTGCAAACAATGGGAAATAGCTGCTGTTGTGAAGTAGCTCCATCCAAGTGCCTGAAAGTGTCTCATGTTGTATTATGTACGTGATTTGGGAGAAAACTTTGTTTAATGAAGGGTATCAGATTTGTCAAAGGATTTATTCCCCAAATTAATTTTTTCTCACAAATTAGTTAACTTTTCAGTGTTGTAATTCGTGCAAGGACACATTAAATGTTCCTTATGCTTTTAATCCCCTTTAAATAAAATTAAACTCTGCTTTAGTTCTGGACCTACAGCTGATGCTTCCATGGTAACAAGGAGAAATATGCTACAAGTTGCTGTCATTTGGCCTTTCTAGTTACAAAATTTGCTCAGCAAGCTAATTTGTTCTTATCTTATAAATCATTTAAGTGTAAATAAAAATGAAACAGAGAACAAATTGAATCTTAATCTTGTAAGACAGAACTCTACATCTACACAGAGATCTGCAGTATCTCCAATTTAGGGAGAACGTAATCCAGTTAGTTTCAATAGGCAGTACGTGTTCATTCCAGATTTTTTATCAGTTTAGAATGACCAAAAATAAAGACCTGTAAAATTCAGTCCTTAAGTGCTGGAAGTATATAGATGACCACTGCAAGTTTAAAGCCTTTCGTTTGGGAAAGAGGCAGCACAGGTTGTAAATTGTACTTCAGTTCTTCATTTCTAAAGGCTTGGATTCAAATCCTGGGTTGAACCCACGGGAAAAGGAGTCTGATGGTTTCAATTCAGTCTCTAATCTGTTCAAGCCTTATTACAAGACTGCAAAATAATCCAACTGAGTCAGCAGCCTTTTGGATGTTGAACAAGACTGAGCTAGGGGTGATGCCCGTGAGGGACCATCTCCTGTGGAGCTTCCTTTGCTCCTAGAAAATTTGGCTGAGTGCTCTTTCAGGCTGTTCATCCCTCAGCAGCCCGTCAGATGGAGAAAAAAAAAAAAAAAAAAAAAAAAAAAGAGCAGTAAAAGCAGTGACAGATAGCGACTGCTTGGGAAATGGAAAGAAAAATATGGAAGCTAAGTGTGAACTGGGGGTGATGATTATACAGGCAAGGGAAATGTGGCAGGTGGGAGAGGACAAGACCATGAGCAGAGAAGCCCTGGCCCTTGTTGGGGCAGCACAGCTCACGCAGGTGGGGCTGGTCCTCACCTGCTTCACCCATGGGTGTGCGTCCAGGGTCCCAAATGGTGGCACTGGGGCAAAAATGTACCAGAAAATGATGGCACTCCCTCGGAACTTCTTTAAAAGCCGTAGATGTGATTTGAGCATTGTTCTTACTCTGTTTAAAGGCAAGGAGCTTCTATTACTAGTTTCATAGGTATGTAGAATAATAGAGGGAGTTAAAGCCCAGTTGGAACTTCTCTTCTGTGTAGCTGTTTCATGGGAGTTTCAAAGCTAACATGAGCAGAGGGTGATTTGAGCCATACGTTGTGTGGGTCATTAACACGTAAAATATGCATGAAATACATACTCATAGATACTGTGTAGTTGTCTATAAAAGCATAGAGAAAGTTTTATAGAACTGATGAAATAAATTAGGGTTCTGTATCCTTTTGAGCTTTCATAAAGGGTTGATCATACACCACTGTATAAATAATTACATATTCACCCTTTTGCCAAACTGCCCATTTATTTATCTTGACAACCTAAATCAGACGTACTTCAGTAAATATTCTGTTAGGCAGCAGCAGGTCATACAAATGTTAAAGGATAATGGAGTTGTATCTGGTTTATGTTTATTTTAATAGGTGGCTTTCATCAGGCAAGAGATTGCTAATTACATGCTCCACTATCAAGTATCTACTTACATATAACTTAGCACCTGAGAAATAAGTAAGGCTCATAAAGGATTTTCCAAAGCTTTTATGCAGTTGTAATAACTAACTCAGTAGGATCTATTTGTTTCCTAAGAGATGAAGGGTTACGTATAATTTTGAATTAAATTTTAGCCTGTGTATTTATTTTTAGTGTATTTACTTGACTGCCTGCAGATAATATGACTTTTGTGGCAGATTGATTGACACATAAAGGATACTTCATTTCTGTTCAACAAATGAAGAAAATTCTGAAAAGCAAGGAGCAAAATAAACAAATTATTCTTAAAATTCTGATGTTAGCAATACCCGTAAGCATGAAGGATGAAATCAGTGAACAAAAGCCATTTTTCAGTCAACTATAAAGAACAGCCTAGTACAAACAGTGTTTTTCAAAGAGAAGTAAAATACAAAACTGTTTCATTAATTTTTGCTAGTTATAAAATATTTTATGTGTAAAATATTCTTCCTTTTCAGTGGCAGCAGCTGCATATATAGTGCATTAACAGAGTAAGGAGACTTGTGACAAAATCTATTTAATTTCTGTGATAAATTATCAACACTTCAGAATGTTTCTATTGCTTTGACCTTTGGAAGAAAAACACTTTAACAGCAATTTGCTTATTTTAGCAATTGAAACAGTCCTTACATTTTTATAGCGTGTTTATTTCTTTCAGCGATATTTAGTCAGTGTTCATAAACACAGAGCTGTTGTCATTCCACTATAGACCAGAAAGTCTCTATACTAAAATCAGACTTTCAATACTGAGAATTTTTTCTAACAATGTATAGACATCTCTGAAAATGTAGTTACATATTGCATTCCTAAATATAAATTAATTGCTAAGTAATAGGCAACCATACTTGAAAATCATCAGCAAAAGCATTTCAGCCGTGTCTTTTTTTTTGCCTTGATAAATCAAAGAAGAGTTACAGAATATGACAAAATGTGTTATTTTGCACTTTGCTCATAAAATCCCATAGACAAAGATGTACTGGGCAGTTTTCATTTCTTGCCACATCTTTCTATTTGTTAAAAATTTAATTATTCACTTACATGACACTATGACCTTTTTAAAGGCAGAAGAGGTGATCATCGTACTTTCCCTCGGCACGTTATGAAGGGGCTCAGAGACAAGAGGGCATTGCATAAATGATACTGAAAAGGTCAACGCAATTTGGCATTATTGTATCTCTTTTTCAGATGTTGAACAGTGGTAAGAATGCAGAATTTACTCTAATTGATCATTTCTTACTTCAGCTTTTGCTTTTAGTGTGACCAACTTTCCCCCCCCAAAAAAGTGGTTGAGCTAATTATTGCTTTTATTAATATTTGTTGTAATATGAACAATTCAATAAAATGCCAAGTTCTCGGTTTGCGTTAAGGTCAGATAAATCTTCTTTAGAAGGTTCCAGCATCTGTTTCAGCCACACGGATTTTGCAGACTTATACCATTTTATCAGACACACAAGAAGGTGAAAGCAGGATGGGAGAAAAAAAATCTGTACTGTCCCACACGTGCTCCTCACAGACAGGTTCTTCCAGGCTGATGCTCCTGGTGCCTCCTGGTACTCAGGGCACATTGGGGCAGACCCATGGCTTCATTTGATGCTACTGAAGTGATACATACAGAAATACAACGGAAAATCAGATGCATTGTGTTTGGGGGCAGCCTCAGAGACTCCCTGAGGCTGGCTGTATCACAAGTTCTAGTTGCACATAAAGCTATTTGTTATGTAATTTGAATTAAATATGTCAAATATAGCCTTTTCACTCATACACTCAGACCCAAAGTTTACTGTATGGCAGTGCATAGCAATTTTACATGCAAACGTCTCTGCTGGACAAAATTCAGGCATGGAGATCTCACGTGTGTTTCACAGCATGAAACTCTTATGCTGACAAAGTATCTGTAGCAATATTTGTTATACTACTAAAGTTATTTGTACACACAGTTGTGTGAGTGCCAGACATAATGGCAATGCTTTAAAACAAAAAACACCCAGAGGTATGGTACATTTCTATGCAAACACAGCTTTGCAATGGTGTGAAGTGCATTTGTAGGGAAGCAGGTATGAGATCGGGACGCACTCATCATTGGGAGTGGGCCAAGAAAGATAAAAGATAACTGGCCATTTTTGATTTCTATTTTGTTTCAGGCGTCGGTGAGTCATTGGGTAACGTACAGCTCGCTCTGAGCTCTGGCGGGACGCGAGCAGGACAGCTGCCCTTGCAAACCCCATGTAACGTCGTCTCCGTTTGTCCACAGCATAGCTGCCAGTCGGATGGAAACTCCATCTATTTCCACGGGACAGAAGGCAGCGAGTTCAATTTCGCCACAACCCGGGACGTGGACCTTTCCACGGAGGACGCCCAGGAGCAGTGGGCAGAAGAGTTTGAGAGCCAGCCTAAAGGGTGAGTGCCCCTCACCCCTGCAGGGCCGTAAGATGAGAATAAATAGTCATACAGTAAATAACAGGTGACTGTGGATTTTAGGAAGGAACAAGTCTGGAAAGCCCGGGAGGAGCAGTCTGTCTCCAGACCAGTCTGTCACCAAAGGTTTTAATGAAAAAAGTCGTGCTCATGAATTATATAGTCATTCTGAAGAAACACATGGTGTTGATCTGTTTTTTCATTCTGTCACACCTGAGTGTTTTTAACAAACTCATATCCGTATGAAATCAAATTCCTTGAGAAATTCTTCCCCCTCTGGATCCCTGCTGTGAGCCATGCTTTGCCACGAGAGAGCTCCTGCTTGTGCAGGTGCCTGCAGGTGCCGGAGGAGGAGGAGGTGGTGGAGGCAGGACAGCTGAACCAGCAGCCTGCTCTCGCCTTCCAGCACCAAGAGCCTGGCCATGCCTACCGTGCCAGAGCTGAGGATCTGGCTGATAATTTACTATTTTTACTTTAAGTAAATATAGGGATTCAAAGAGTACATGTAAAGCCAGATCCAGAAGGGACTGCTGCAAAGGCACAGAAAGTAAAGAAACCATCTAGGACAGCAAAATTACCATTCTTTAACAAAACATGGGTGAGCTTCCAAAAAAAGTGTCCTGGTAAAGAAGTATCATATTGTATACTTCAGTGTATAAATTCTGAAAAAAAGAAAATAACCAACAATGTGGTCTTGATTCTTTTTTATTTTAAAAAAGAAGAGTTTCATTAGGTGCTGTAACCCCAGGGCAATGAGAAACACACACTGTTAATTTATGGGTCTCAACTGAATGTTGATTTTAACCTACAAAGTGCTTCAGGTCATTAGCAGCTGATTCAAATGCTGCCTATGCTGTGCTGAAGGTAAAGAGCACCTTTTAAGAAATACATGCTAATGTGTCCTGTGGACACATGGTTTATTTGGGGCTTACAGAAAAAATACTCACTGTGAACTCTGGCTCAGTTCAAATAATCAACCCATGGCATAGCGCGTGCTGTTTCAGACAAAGGAAAGAAAATGATTATGTGTGGTGAGTGTTGGGTGACCATGTGGCATACGTTTGAGAATTTCTCTCAGTCTCTTTTGCAGCTTGAAAAAAACGGGATGGGAGTGTTACCTGGGGACATCTGCCCTGTCTGTACAACCTGTCTCTGCTGGAGCAGGTGTTTAGTTGAGCTAAGTCGAGCGAGATCCCTCACCGTCAGCTATTCTAATCAGGACACCTCCTTCTTAGAGAATGAGTAGACTTTTAAAAATTAATTACAGTAGTAAATGCTGCAGTGAGTAGAAATGTGAGAATAAATATACGTATATATATGAATATACCACACCCTGGTTAGCAAATACACAATTTCTTCTGAATGAGGAATGTTACATTTTCAGTGCCATACAGTGTCTAGCTCCGGTCCGGCGGTGCCAGCGCTGCCGGCCCGGAGCGAGGCAGGGTGCAGCCGGCAGATGCATTCTGCATTCTCCTCCTGCGCCCAGTCCCAGGAGCCAGGTCCTGATCTGCCCCCCTGCATGTAAAATCTTGGTGGTGTGGCAGCCTGCCTTAGCAGGGGCAAGTTTATTTTCTGAGGCACTAAGCAGCCAGCCCAAGGCCTCACAACATCTTCCTGGTTTTTATTATTATTTTTATTTATTTTATTGCTTTTCAAATTTGATTCTGTATTAGAAACTTCCTTCTTTCAATCGTTGCTATAAGAATGGAAGTTTAAATTGTACACAGCCATGAATACACGCTGAACTCAGGTGGTGTTATGGACTACATCCCCATCACGTAAAATTGTCACCACCACTGTCCCTCTTTGCAACATTTCTGTGGGGCTTCGCTTTGGGAATTGTACACAACTGCAAGTAGGTGAGCTTCCTTAATCCCTTCTTAGAGAAATATTTTTGAATGCTATTTGAACGATGTTTGAAAAAATGTTTTGCTGTATTTAAATAGTCATGGAAACGCTTTACATCTGAGGCAGACCTTGCAGGAAGTTCTCCCACTCCCCTTTGTAACATCAGCTGGAGGCTGTCAGCTCTCAAAACAAGGCAAAAGCATCCCTCGTAAGGGAGAGGGTTTAATCAAGAATGTCTACATCTCTGGCATGCCATCACCCGGGTTCTTTCTCCATGTAATCTTACAGACAGTGTTTTGATGTATTTTTATGGAAGTGCCATTTTTTTTTATCGTTGTAGAACTTTCTGTTTTTCATTTCTAATGCTGCCTAAAAGGAGAGGATCCCTGGAAACATCCATGATCTGCATCATTCATGACCCCAACTTGTTTTGTGGGTCACTACAGAGAGTGTTTTAATTGAGCTAAATAGAGCATACAAAAGGTCAATGGAGCATTGTGAGATTTTGTTGTGTAAGTTAAAGTAGGCACAACTGTTTAATTTGGTACTTGCCTTCAGCCCAAGAGACCCATTTTCAAAATTGGTTTTGATGATATTGCACATTACCTTTAAAAAGTCTGCACGACTGAAATACTTCTCTCAGATTTAGGGTTAGGTTAAATTGTGCTTCCATTAACATTATATTTATATCAGAAAAGCTTTTCAGTGATGTTAAGGTCACTAATTCCTGTGTAAATGACTGACAGTTTTAAAGCAGGATTTCCAAACAGGCACATTGCTGGTCTGTCACAGCTTAGGTCAACAGGGAAACTGGCAGCTGTTAAGAAGATCCTAGAAATACGTTTTGAAATAGTTGGAATGGTTAAACTGATAAATAGACTGTTAAGTTCTTGAAATGACAGTTTATGAAATTGCCATATGACACATCACTGCTAGAGATTGTTTCTGCTGGAAGTGGACAGGAAAAGGCTCTGCCTTCCCACAAAGGCTTCCGAACTTCAGTGTTTTCTCATTCATCCTGAATCCTGCTGGCGAGTTCAACGATTGTATTATCACGATTCTAAATAAATCCATTGCTTTGTCAGCCTTATATTTTTAGAATACTTTATTATGAATTAATTAAGATTTCAACATGAATAACAATGTATCAGACCAAAATAATGTATGAGTTTTCAATAGTTTCTAATCTTTCAAAATATTTTAATCAAGTTTTGAAGAAACCAACACTTTCATGATGAAAACATATTTTCAATAAAAAATATTTAATTGAAAATTCTGCAACAGCTCTTTTAATTATCACTGAATAAAAGTAAGAGAAAACGTTGCACAGAAAAACTGAGAAAGATTGTATCATCACATATTAAAAACACAGCAGTCTTTTTTCATATTCTGTTCATGTGTTAGTTAAAAACTCTTACCCTAAATGCTCAAAAAGATGAAAACAGAGCATTTCCAGCTATTATCTACATATTTAATGACTGTATAACAGATATGGTGGACATGTGGCTTTTCAAGTTTCATTGATCTATAAACCTTAGATTATATGAAATGAAACAGAATGCAATTATATTGTAAACATTTTTATGCCAGAAAAATAATGAAGATGATAGAACAACACAACACTAAATATTTGGTAATAGCATTCATTACAAGCCTCATTTTTTTAGTAATTCACGCTTTTCTGCCAATTTATTTAAAATATTTACATTTACTTTGCTTTATTTGAGTCAAGTGAGTTTAAAAACTAGTATTGAATATGTAAGTAACGTTGTAGGAATCATATTTGAAACACTTCATTTTATTGTCCTCTGTAAGAGAAACAGCAGCTACTTTTGTATGTACAAAGGAACTCCTGGAACACGTTTTGTATGAGTTTATCAGTAACGCGCCGCTGCATGTTCTCTGCCCACTGTTGACCTCTCCAGGTGGGACGTATTTGGAGCCGTCATTGGTACTGAATGTGGGACACTGGAATCTGGCTCAGCTATGGTATTTCTCAGAGACGGAGAAAGGAAAATATGCACTCCATACATGGACACTACAGGTTATGGGAACTTAAGATTTTATTTCAGTATGGGTGAGTATATATTCCTTATGTAATACAACACGTGGAGCATGTGAGATTTAAATTGCACGGTGTGCGTAGAACTATTTTAAGTGCTCCTCAGAAGAGGATAGCTCTGTTTCATGACAGTGATACCCATGAGGATGTAAGACTGACCACTCTTGGTCAGACCAAGAGTCTACCCTTCTGGATCCCCACACAGGTGTACAAACACAGTAGGCACATAAATAGGCCTCCCAAAAATATTCTCCCAGATGGCACTGACTTGCAGATGAAAATTTTTCTGAACCAGATCAGTCACTCTGGGTTTAGTAGCCGTTGGTGGCCATTTCTTCCGTGGATTTATACAGCCTTTTTTTATTGGGGGGTGGGGGGTGGCTGATACAAACATTTAGCTCCAGGTTAGAAGAGTTTAATATAGAAGTTACATAAAGGTGTGTCCATGTAAGGTCAGCGTCTCAACTTCCTTGACAGTTAGAGGAGATGTGGTCAGTACCGTTGCTGGAAAAGCCCATTCGGTTCACTGTGAGATACCTGTGCTGGAGCAGCTGAGCAGCTCCCTGGACTCCACTGACTGCATGGGTTGGATCTCTCTTGATATAAAGGAAGCTTAAGCACCTGCTACACACACAGGTGTGGGTTCACTCTTGTTCAGTCCTCAGGCAAGATTGATTACACAAGGACAGGTGGTTGTTGGCACTTGAGGTGTCCAGGCATATCTGAGATACCAACACAAGACTATCAGATATAACCCAGGACTTGCTGAAGTAGCAGGTAGGTTAGGCACATCCCTCTACAGTGTCTAAAGTGATCTTTGGTACTAGTTTTTATCAACTGAACCTGCCTGTTGTGCCCACAAGACCCTGTAGCCACTCCATAGTTACACAATTCTTCACGTGAAGAAGTGTCTTGTACCTTCTAATTTCATTCAATGCCCCTTACTTCTTAAATTAGAAGAGATGGTCATGTCTTTGTCATCCTCACCACACCACAGAGGATTTTACAGGTACCTGTCGTATCGTCCCACAGTCATATCCATGTGGACCCTTGTGTTAGTCCACCAGCATGAACAGAGTTGCTCCTGAGGATGAGACAGGTGTAGCACAGAAGTGGGACAGCCTTACCTGGCTGAACCCACAGAATAGTTTCTGCACAAGAGCTCTTATATTCATAAATGTTTTCCTCTGTTAATGTATCGGCCCAGGGTGAGATTCACACAGAGTGTGCTATAGTGTACTACAGTCTTGGAGGAGGTATAGCTTACATGCAGCATCCCTAGGGAAAGCACTGATGCAGCGTTAGCATCATCTGTGAACCTTCCCTGCTGGGACACAGCGCAACCTCAGGGATTTACCATGGCTAAGAAAGCAGCCAAGAGCAAACCTCTCCTGCCACTTCCCCTCGCCGCTGCTGTTGTCAGTGCAACTGCATTAGCTTAGTGTTGCAACAGACCAAAATCCCTGTGAACATGGTGGTTATCATTCAGTACCTCACGGTGTTTTTCCAGAACTGTTATTTTGCACATAAAGGAAATTGCATGAGGTTATTCTCTCAGCACCAGGTTTAGAGGAGGTGAGGGGTTTTGCTTAAAAGTAGAGAATAACAGAATAATAAAGGAGGAAGCAGAGACTAAATTTGTGACCTCCATAAGCAACCTTCTGAATCAACAAGAAAAAACGCCCTTTATTTAATGAGTGGAAGACCTCATGTTGTTGTCCTAAATTGTCGCACATCTCCTCTGTGTTAAATGAATTATCAATAAAGCACAGGAAAAAGAGAATGCTTTTTCCCGGTTCTTCCAAGCATTACAACACCTGCAAGAGAAACAGGAAAGAAATTTGCTCAACCTTCTGAACTTAGGGGAGAAGTTGTCAGCACATGCAGGCACAGAGGATAGTGGTGTATCACTTGAAAAACCTATTCTGTACATACTTGTAAAATAAATAAATAATAGCTTAAACACATGGGTGTTCCTTATTACAGTATAATACACATCAAAGATGCACGTCTTATCTAGCTTTCTGGACTGCTTTGCCTATTCCATTCCAAAAACTGGCCATCTGTAGTGAAAACAGCAGAGAAAGTATTTCATATATGCAACCTTTCTACTTTACAGGCTTTTCAGAGAAGATTCCTCATCCTGTTTTTTCTGCTTTGTTTTGTGGGTTTTTTTTAAATAGCAGCACTACCCATAGTGTACAGGGAAATGATGTTTCCTGTTTCAATTACAGATACTTTGTTTGAATTTTTTTTTTTCCAGAACGCGAAACTAGTGTGATGATGTCCATCTCATAATTGTAACATGGAGCATAATGCTCAGATTTGTCTGCTGTCTTGGAAATGGTTAATAAGTCTTTTGGGTTCTGTCAATACAAAGATATTTCAAATGTTGCCCCATCCCAATGAGACATCAGTGACACACATTTGGTGTGATACAATAGACTCCATCCATCCCTTTTAGGATATGGTGTAGATAGTAGAAGAAGCAGCACAGCAAAAAAGGTACACAGCAGTCTTCCTTGTTTGCTATTAAGACCAAATTTGCAGCTGCCAAACTATCAGCTGAGAAGTATTTAAGAGGTCCTTACATACGATGTATGTGGCTGCATGGAGTGTAAATAACAGTTTACTGACGAGAACTCAAAAAGCAGAGCATTTTTATGTAAATAGGATTTAAAGCATATGGATAGCAGTAGTGCTTTGGGCACAGCATTTTCTATTAAAATGGTTTCGATAAGCTGATTAAGAGTTACTTGAGGTTTTCACTATTGTCAACGCCCTTGATCTCTGGCATGGTGTATCTGATCAAATAGTTCTTATACACTGTGTCCTTAGGGCTGGTGTTCTTTTGTTTCATATCCTAAGTTAAACAGCATCTGGTTGTAATTATTTTTGTAATTATGGCTGCGTAATATGATTCCACTTCCCAATAACAAGGGCTTCAATTAATTTTTTTTCTTCCTCAAATGTGTATTGTACAGGGGGAACTTGTGATTCTGGAGAATCCCATGAAAATGATGTCATACTTTATGCCAAGATTGAAGGCAGGAGGGAGCACATACCTCTTGACACCCTGACCTATGCTGCTTACAAGGTAAATCATTTTAAACAAAGTAGGTGGGTGGGATTAATAGATCGATCTATTTTTAAGCCATCGCAACAATGTCGTATGTTGCATTCCATAGGGGCAGTCAAACGTGATCTTCCCACGCACATCAATCACGTGCAGACCTCACAATGACAGGGTGCCTTTGCGACACAGCTCTGCAGTTACTGCTGGTTACTCCACCCCAGAGCAGGACTGCCGTGTTGGCTAGTGCTAGGATAACAGGCAAATGGGCAACGGGGAAAAAATTTCAGCCATCAGCTGAAAACTTTGGTGATAACGCCTCCTCATTTTGACAGTCAGGAGCTACGTCCTGAGAGGGTCAGTCACAGTGAGCTCAGTGGCTGGGAGGACAGTGACTGGGAAATGCCTGGGTGTCTTTCCTGTGTCTGGTGCAGGAAATGTCACATTTTACACTTTTTATTTCCATTTTAAATACAGTTGTGTGCCCTCTAAGGGGGTCTGCAGTGATGCGAGTGTGAAGTCAGCCAGTGTGTGCAGGCAGCTTCTCCTCTGCCATTACTGCAGCCTCCTTCCAACCACATCCACCCCCCGCAGGAGGGCCAATGAGCACCTTGAGCTTGCTGTCAGGATCCTTCCTGCCCGGGGCAAGGAAGCACTTAGACCACATCTACCCTGAGTAACCCAGCCCTGAGGTGTCCTGCTGCCGCTGCTGTAAAAAAGATGGCAAAAATTTATTCGTAATACGTATACGCGTGGATGCGCTAGAGATTGAAATGCAGCATGCTTGTACAGCGTGTGGGAAATTTGGTGGTAAAGATGCAGCTGATTTCAAGCACAGGTCTGGGTGCATTTTCACTGTAACTGTAGCATTCAGAGAGCAAATGTTTACCGTAGGGTTTGGCCCGGGTTTGGTTGAGTCACTTGCATTGTTTCATTGTGCGTGGCTTCCCTCCTCGCCTGCTCTTGTGTGAAAGATGGGGTAGAACGTTTTTAAAACTAAGGAAACTGTAATTGTAAAATAATAAAAAATTAATTGGGGAACTCGGGGAGAGATAGGATCTGAAATTACACCGACTTCATTGTGGAGGTTTTTTTAAAACAAGCAGTTTTAAAGCTGACATCCTCTTTTGACATAATAAAGGTCTAATTACGTTGCCTTAGGACAAAGGCTAAGCTTTGTAAAGCAGTGCTTTCATTTATTTCCACAACATAACATCCTCCCTACATACGCCTGTGAACTCATGCTGTTACTCCATTCTCACGTATTCAGACTAGACATGCCATCACCCTGCCTTTGCTTCTGTGAGCTGAGAGGCTGCAGGACAAGCAGCATCTTCCCTTACCAATGGAGCACTGACAAAATGAACTAGTATTTTTCAGAACACGGAAGGTACAGTCTTTTTCACAGTGTCTTGACAGCCAAACAAACTGATCCCGCTAGGGTGATAAGCAGCACTGGTATCCAGAGTGTTAACAGCTATGCACGTAATATAAAAAGCTTTTATTTGGGATCTTCTGTGGGAAAAGGTGGCAAAACCAGAAATGAAGCAAGGAGAGAGAAAAGTACATGTTTGGTTCAGCACATTTGAAGTTGCTTTTCTATTTTAAATAGTACCTCGTGACCTTTTTAAGTATTATTTTATTTAAGCCTAATTTAATTTCTTTTAAAGGTTCCATCTTTGGTTTCTGTTGTCATTAGTCCGGACCTGCAGACTGCAGCAACCAAGTTTTGCCTGAAGCAAAAGAGTCACCAAGGCCACAACAGGAATGTCTGGGCTGTGGACTACTTCCACGTCCTCCCAGTGCTCCCTTCCACAGTGACTCACATGATCCAGTTTTCCATCAATTTGGGTTGTGGAACTTATCAACCTGGTAACAGGTACAACAGGCGAGATTTCTCTTTTGATTATCAGCTTTCTAGCACATTTTGCTTTATAGCAGCTATATGAGTATTTGGATTATTTTTTTTTCTCAGAAAGAACGAAGCCAGTTAATAGTGACAAATATAAGCTGCTCAAAAGCAAATGTTTCTCCTAATCTCCACAGGCCCAGGTTTATATACCCCATGTGTGATAAGGAGTCTATTAAATAGCTTTCCAGGCCAAAACTTGCTTTTCTTAGTCCATTATTCTGAAATATGCTCATGATTTCAGAGCGACTCTTGTTCCAGTTTCTAACGGATATGAGATTTACCTGTTAATATTGTGTAAGGATGAAAGTATTAAAGACAGCAGCAGAAACCTGCCCTACTGACCTGCCAGAGATCACTGATGTCACAGGCATATCTAATTCTTGTAAGGCTGGTCATACATGTCCCTTACACAACCAACAGTATGAGGACCTCACTGCCTGTACACTGACCACAGAACTCTTTTGCTGGCTTCACTTCATTGGACCACTCAACATTATTTTTTCTGTGGAGTTAAGGGGGAGAGAAAGGGAAAGAAGGGAGTAATTTTCTGGTCCATATTTTGTAGAATATTAGAAATGTTGGTTGGAAGAGACCTTCACTGCTCATCTAGTGAAGCCTGCTGCTGCAGGTGGGATTGTTGTCAGCTGATCCATGACTTGAAAACCTCCATGGATGGACATTGTGCTACCTCTCTGGGTGACCAGGATCAGTGCATCCCAAAGAGAAAGAAATCAGGCAAGGGAAGAAGGAGACCTGCATGGCTGAGCAGGGACCTTCTGAAAAGGCTCAGGTGGAAGAAGGGAG
>VZSZ01006042.1:981483-1100164 GCA_013398815.1 Ibidorhyncha struthersii | reverse complement strand
GGTGTCGTGGTTTAGTCTCGGTACCTCATGCAGCCACTGAACTTGTCGGCAGCGGAGAGTTTTGCGCGTGTATCTGGTGGGAACAGTAAGAATGAAAGAAGCTGTACACAGTGTCTGCCAGGGAATAGACCAGAAATCGTATTTCCCCATGGCTCAATCTAGTTTTCAATGTTTGCAATTAACCATTTGTTTTAATGAGAGAACCATTTTAAAAGTGTTAGTCTGTGGAAAAAGATAGCAGTACTTGAGTTAGGTCAACTATCGTTAGAGGGTTCTGCCAGTGATTGACAGAACAGAATTCAGAAGCCGCACGGCACGGGGCATTGCAGCGAGCACTGACAGACCCCCCAGCGATGGTATCAGGGAAACAAACTACTTATGCCAATTCTTTATGTTTGTTAACAAAGCGGGCGAGGCTGACCCCTGCTGTACCAACAACCTCCAATGTTGTTCTGTCTCCCTCAGCGTAAAGCAAACCTAACTCTCTCTGGACACGGTCGGAATATCGACCGGTATCATCAAGGTGAGGGGGATCTGGCAGTGCTTCTGGGTGGTTCACACTAAGGTTTCCACGTGCGGTGTCAGATGGTGCCTGTGTTACCCCCGTGAGGTTGAAGATGGTCATGCAAGGCGGATTGAAGGGGCAGCTTTGGGGCACGGACCAAAGAGATTTCACAGATCTGAGGCAGCTAGGAAGCTTTTCTTTTATATCGCTATGAAATAGTAACTATTAGCCATCACTGTAGCACAGCCATTTTGTATCTAACGTTTGTTGATGGAATAATTAATAGCCCAAGGGGTCAGGGAAAAGAAGTGCGGAACACACTCAAACCGGTGTGTATTTTATCGTTCGGCAGCTTTCTGTGAAGGTGATTCTGTCAGGCGAGGAGAGTTGGATGATTGATCTCGACCTAGTAAAAGCAGAGCGGTGGTAGCTCCTGACTGCCTGCAACGGGAAGCAGTGCTAAACGCAGCCCTCTGAGAACAGGAAGCCAGCACTCATAATGCTTTAAATCTCAGCTTTTGTAAATGAGGGAGCAGGGAGCTAAGTGCACGCGGAGGTTTTGAGAACTTGACCTTTGGACACTGCCGAGAGAGAGAGTCCGGGGGAGCGACGTTGCAGCCGCCGGTGCTGAGTGTGGCGGAGGCGTCCTGTGCAACCTGTTGTAGGTGACCCTGCTCTGGCGGGGGGGTTGGACTAGATGATCTCCAGAGGTCCCTTCCAACCCTGACTATTCTGTGATTCTGTGATTCTGTGACCTGCTCAAGTGAAAAAGTGTTTCCTAATGCCCGGTTCAAAACTCTGAAGCCATGTCTTTATGGCCATTGCCTTTTCCACTGTGTCTGCCGGTACTGGGGAGAGTTTGGCTCTGCCTCCCTTGAGAGTGTCCTCCACACCACCGCAGGCTGCCACAGCTCACTGCTCCTCTCCAGGCTGAGCAAGCTGGTTCCCCAGCCCCTCCTGGCCCAGTGCTCAAGGCCACCAACATCTTGATCATCCTGTGCTCCACCTCTCCAGTTTCTTCTTTCTTCAAGTAGGGTACCCGAAACCAAACTGTCCACTGTCCCTTTTAGCTTGTGTATGTGTGAGACTGTTTATCCTGATATTTTATGAGGATTAAGTTACCTTATATTTTTCCAGAGCCAAGAGTTTAAAGGAGGAGACTGTAAATGCTTTCACTTCCATGTCCTGTGGCATCTGCTTCCAGCTGGAAAGAGCTGCATTAGCACTGACAGTCCTAGCAGCCGTGCAGGGCAGCAGAATTCAAGGGGCAGCAACAATCACGGCATTGCACTAATATTTGATAGGAAGAGAAGGCAGCAACATTTTTCTACATGGAAAGTGAAAACTTTACCTGTAAATACTCCTGGCCTGTAAACGTGTTATATAAAGTCTGTCTCAGTCTATTGTCTCATGGGGATTAGTATGTATTTTGAAAGATTAATATTCTTCCTTCACGTAAACTATTTCTGAAGCAGAATTGAGCTTCTTCATAACAAAAGAAGCACTATGTCCACATTATTCCTACTTGTATTTCCCAAATACAGCAGCATTTCCCATCTCCTGGTCTACGGCATTATTCATAATGCTTTCACTACTGCAAATGTGAGAAGCTCGCAGTGAATATATGCAGTAAATATGACCCTCCAAGGTATCAGTGCAGTTAAATCTGAAATAAATTAGTCGAAACCTCCATAAACCATTTTAATACATGCTTACAACATCACAGTGATGGTACATTTAAATAAAGTAATATTGTCAGCAAATTATAATGAAAAGGAAAAGTTATAATCCAATAATTTAGTACTGAGGTGATGAATTATGACTTTTATAATGTTCCACTGACATTACTTAAAACAGAATATTACAAGCTAATTATATAGAGGAAATTACAATAGTATTTCAGTAAAATACTGAATCTGTAATAAATCAAGCACTTTCTTTATTACTTTTTCAAGGTCCCCAGAATGTAAAAGATCTAAGGATTTCCCTACAGTCATAGATTGTAAACAGTGTTTTTAAAAATATGCAGTGAAACAGGGAAGGAAAAAGTTGTAGTTATAGCTTTTTGAAAACTGAACTTGTTAATGAACTTTTGGGAGAATGGGTTTAATAACTCGTTGTCAGCAACTCAGTGGATGGTCTCATAGAGTTTCCAGTTCTCTGACGTTACTACCTGCACATGGATGGTTTGGTTTACTGGTCATCAATGAAACCAGAGAACAGCAGCCTTTTTCCTGGCAAATCTGGAAGTTTTGCGTATGGTTATATCCCTATGACACAAAATTCACCGCTGAGCACTCCAGGTTCTGTGAGGTGGGAGGAAGCCTCCAAAGACCACTATGGCTGGGCAGCACAGAGGCTCCCACAGCTCCCACGGGCTCTGCCTGCTCGGCGGGCTCCCTGAAAGGTGCCTTTCCCCAGGTCCCCTTCACTCTGCGGTCCTTGGTGGGAGCTGGCCATTTTCACTGTTCCGTAGTGAAGCACTGTTCAGTGCTTTTCTGGTCTCTATTTAGGCATGATGGGTGGAGGAGGCAGATGACTGAGAAGTCCAATGGAGTTAATATTTATCTGCAACAGAAGGGAAGAGCCAGCCAGCGCATGAATAACTAGTGGTCTTCATCACCTTCTGAAGATGTAATGGTTAGCAACTGGCAGTTATAGTGTCCTGTGCTCACATGGTGCTGTCTAGCTCAGATGAACCCAAGTTTTCTCCTCATTATTTTTGAAACCATTTCTAGCTGGAATATAAGAGTAACATCAGCCCATATAACAGCAGCAGCATAAAACCACTAGGCAGATAGTGGCCAAAAAAGGACTAGGTGTTTAGACAATCCTCAGTCTATAGGCTATCCTTTTGGTTTTTAAACACTCAGATTTGTTTCATGTTTGTATTTTCAGGATTTTTTGTATTTAAAGTCTGCTTAAATTTTTTTCATGTTTTAGCATCAGTTATTAGGAATAGCAGATTTGGTGGTTTCTCAGTGTTGGTACGTCTGCATTCGTATCTATGCCAGGTAGGTTCACGGTGTCTTTCTCCTTTCCTTCCTTCACTGTGTTATCAGCATCAGCTTGGAGTTTTCAACCAACCATGGTCGCTCTTGGTCCCTGCTCCACACCGAGTGTTTGCCTGAGATATGTGCTGGGCCTCACCTCCCCCACAGCACCGTCTACGCCTCTGAAAATTACAGCGGGTGAGAGTGTTCTCTGCAAAGCTAACTGAGATGCGAGATTGGAGAAGTGAATTATAGGTGACAGAAGAAAGCAGCAAAGCAAGCAAGCCTGTGTCATCTTTCATTTTTTACCAGCTGAGGACAGCAAGGAAGGAGTGTTCTGGTCTCCCTGGCTGCCCAGTGATGAAATTTGAAATATATGGGGCTTCTTCTGTGGTATAATATTATTTTTCTGATGCTAAAGATAAATTACAAAAAAAAAAAGATCCACAACCCATTGACAGCATGCTGGTAATTAAAAGAAAAGTTACAGCTTGTCAAAGCCACCAAAGTTTTCTTCTTAGTTAGAGGAACCATCAGTCAAAGCCATATTTACATTCTCAGACTCACTTGGAATCCCATTATTAGGCTATAATGAAGCACATCCTCTGTACTTCTGCAGATGGAGAAGGTTGTTAGTGTCACTTTCTTATACCAAACTTTCTCTTTCCTAAGTCTCTTTGGTACTGTTCTGACCATGAAATGAACCATGAGATCTTGTTGCATAGCGCAAATCCCACGACTCTGTATCCCAACTTCCACAGCCACTTCAGAGCAGTAGGTATGACCATGAGAAGAGAGTGTAGTTGAAGCATTGCTATCACCTGGTGACTCCCATTTCTGTACCATTTTCATAGGGACCATTAGCCCTGGTGTGTGTAGGAAGTGTAGCCACTGTGGATGACGTGAGAATGATGGCCCAGAACACAGCAGGCCAGATCCTCTGTGCCCCTCTTCTTACCCCCAAGGGTCTCCACCAAAAAGAGCTCAGTCATACGCAAAGGTTTAATGCAGTGTGCAATTTAGGGATATTGACTGTGATGGAGGCCTTGCTGTAGCAAAGCAGGTTAAGATCTTTGCTGACTTCATGCATTCATACAGGGAAAACAATGGCTGGGGTTTATAATGGAATAATTAACATTCTTATATTGTATGAAAATATGGGCCATGTTTTTTTTTTATTAATTTATATTTTCAAAAGCTGCAGTAACTTCACTGCTCCATTTGAGCAGATTTTAGAAATAAAAATTCTCACAAAGCTTCCAGTGTAAAGAAACACATCTGTAAAACACAAAGTTGCTTAACAACTATCAGCATAAAATGTTAGTATTTGTGTTATATGTATTTCAGGTGGAACCGAATAACTATTCCCCTTCCCAATGCGGCGTTGACAAGTGACACCAGGATTCGATGGAGGCAAACAGGACCAATCCTTGGAAATATGTGGGCAATCGATAATAGTTAGTATTCTTATCCATGATCATGATACATCAGAAGAGTAATTTTTTATATGCTGCTCCGAGTAAATGTATTTTCCAGAATCACAGGTCAGAGGATTTTCAGTTTGTTAAATTCCTCCACTTGGTGACAAGTGCATTTTGAAGCTAGAGGGGAATTCTGTCATTTGAAAAGACAATAGTCTAGCAGATTGCCCTTTTTTTTTTTTTTTTTTAATTGAATGCTTTCCAGGAGAAGATATTGGTGGCAAGGGCTTAATGTAACATTTCCTCTGACTGTTTAGTCCTAATTACATAATTAGGTACTACACTAAGGACATTTGCTGCACCAGCCTAAGGAACAGTTACAGCATCTGGGACATATTTTTCCTTCTGGAGATAGAAAACCTCCATAAAGCAATGCGGTTACCAAACACTGACAAAACTTTTACATTGTTTACAGCATCTTCAGGGGGAAAGTACCATCTGTTTCAGGGAACTATTTTCTTTTTAGAAATTATTTTTCACTTAACTGTTCTTTAAATGGATGTGAAGAACTGGGAGAAGCTTATATTGACTCATATAATTAGAAAACTTAGTGCAGAGGATAACTAAGGGCAGTCTCAAAAGGAAATATTTTAAAGCACGTAAAAAGTATTTAGGAACACAGGATAAAATAGATACATGGTGTGAAATGCAGAAATAAGTATGATTGAAAGGGCTACCTATGAGAAAGTGCAAATTTGCTTGTTAGCCTTAAATGTTTGGGGACTAAGTAAACTACAGCCAGAATTTGTTTTGTTAGATTTGTGAAGTATGTAATTTAAAGATTTATAGCGATATGCAATAGCCCATGAAATTTTGTAGTGCTTCCTAGTAAGGTTTGATATAGAGCCTGGGAATGGTAAATAGTTACATTCTGCAAAATTCTTAAAATAGATTACTGTCTAGTTTGGTGGACAGCCGGCTGAATATGAGCCAGCAGTGTGCCCAGGTGGCCAAGAAGGCCAAAGGCATCCTGGCCTGTATCAGGAATAGTGTGGTGAGCAGGACTCGGGAAGTGATCAGCCTCCTGTACTCAGCACTGGTGAGACCCCACCTCCAGTAATGTGTTCAGTTCTGGGCCCCTCACTACAGGAAAGACACTGAGGTGCTGGAGCGTGTCCAGAGAAGGGCAACAGAGCTGGTGAGGGGTCTGGGGGACAAGTCTTATGAGGAGCGGCTGAGGGAACTGGGGCTGTTTAGCCTGGAGAAAAGGAGACCTTATCGCTCTCTACAAGTACCTGAAAGGAGGTTGTAGAGAGATGGGGACTGACCTCTTCTCCCTAGTGACAAGCGATAGGATGAGAGGAAACGGGTTCAAGTTAAGCCAGGCGAGGTTTAGGTTGGATATTAGGAAAAAAATTTTCACTGAAAGGGTTATCCAGCATTGGAATAGGCTGCCCAGGGAGGTGGTGGATTCGCCATCCCTGGAGGTGTTTAAAAAAAGGGTAGATGTGGTCCTTGGGGATATGGTTTAGAAGTGGTTTTGTCAGGTTAGGTTAATGGTTGGACTCGATGATCTTAAAGGTCCCTTCCAACCTTAACGATTCTATGATTCTATGAAAATAAAATCCTTGAAGCTGCCCTGATGACACAATGCTACAAATGAAAGTTTTTCCCAAAAAGTAATGAAAATTGTTCTCTTAATCACATTAATGGTAATTAGCATAATCTTGACATTCTATAGGGTATTCATGCTTGTCTTTAGAGATGATGGTTTATATCAAAAAGAAAGTAAAATGAAGGGAAAATGTAGGTATATATACATAAGACTTGTGTGCGTATCTGCAAAGATGAGTTGCTACCTAACAAAATGCAGACAATTGTTGGAAATGCTCACAGAAGCTCATAGAAATAAGAGCAAGATAAAATCAATGCAAGGATACAAATTCTTCACAACAAGATTTTGAAAATTAATGGACAATATCTACATTACCTCTGCTTGTACAACTAAATACAATTTCATCAGAGGATGCGGCGTGCTCCACTTTGTGCCATCTCAAAAGCAATTTTACCAACTAAACTGCCTGCTCTGAAATCTGTTTGAGGTGTAGAACCATGACATGGGAATCAAATCTTAAAGATGAATGTATCTATGAGGTTTTGCATGCCTCCTTTGTTAGATACTAGTGGAACTGAAGCTTTGCACTTTGGCATAGTAGGGAAAGCCTTAGAAATATTGGCAAGCTACTCAAATTCTTGGAGAGAGTAAGATTTTCAAAGATTCAGCACTCTGACTTTTAGCTTCACAACTGTTTCTTATGTGAATTAAGCTTTAAATGAAATCTGGAAGCTGGCCATCTTTTAGAAACACTGGAAAACCGCCAATTTCTATAAAGCTTTTTTCATTTTGAACGGCATCATTACATCTTTAACCCTTCTACTTTTTCCACCCCCTCAAAAAGACCTCGAAAGAGACAAATAAATCAAACAGAATTTTTGCGCCCTGAAAAGTGAGAAAATCTAGAAATCACATGAAGTCTGATGGGGAGTTAGTTACAGGGAGCAGCTAGCAGTGATTTAGAGTGTGGCTGTGAGGGAGTACTGACACACTGCTGTGATGGGCAGCCCCATTAAACTAGGAATAAGTATTGGTAGTTATAGATGATTTCAAATTGGTGGCGATTTGGATGACATTCCAAAAGTAACAGTGCAAGTCAATGACTCCCAGTAACAGGTATTCTTCAACAGAAAAGATTACACTACTCATGGTTAAGGCCTATTTATCATATTGTATTGAAAGAACACTGCCCACAGGTTAACACTTTGGGCTAGACCCAGATTGATGCTTTTCTTTATAGTAGTGCAATGAGATGTAGATTATACTGAGATTTGCTCATCTTTCCATCCTTCATATTTTTCACAAAATATCGACACTGTTGATTAGGATTCATTGGAGGAAGATGAAGTAAAAGAGTAAAACAAGTCTGGAGTATTTTTGAGTGCATATGATTTGGAGTTTTTTTCTGTTGGAAAGAATCAGTTAAAGTGTATGATATTTAATAGTTACTTAAGACATATCAGGGCAGGGTCAAAATCCATTAAGTCCAGTGAAGTTAAAAGTATAAGGATTCCAGTGAGAAAAGCAGCAATACATTTAAAAAATCTACAAGGCCACGATTGGAATTTACAAATATTGGATTACATCTCTGAAATAAGATGAAGAAAATGGAAGGCAAGAAAATAGCCAATGCATAGCAGATCATCTAATCTCTTTCACAATCTTAGAAGATCAGGTACATCAATTAAAACATCACTAGTGTCTTGAGTCACAGATAAACATTACCCATTAGATAATAAAATATTGGTGGCTATCCTTGACACAGAGCATAATTCCATTATGTTCTACAGAAGGATACAATCAAATGCATTTTATGCTTTTGTAGACCTCTTCCAGCTAGCGGGATTAAGATAAATACAATAACGGTATGATCAGATACTTTCTTGTCTTCGTTATATTCTGTTTATCACACAATATAACCCTTCATTTAACTGATTTCGTTTCTCTGCAGTTTATATTGGTCCATCTTGCCTCAAATTCTGCTCAGGGCGAGGACAGTGTACTAGAAATGGCTGCAAGTAAGAGTTATATTTCAGTACATGTATTCAATTTCTGTCACATAGTTCACGTGATGATCTGAAAGTTGAAGTGATTTTCATTTTGGCCCTTGCGTTTTGAGATGACTAAATGTAAAACTAGCATAGCTCCCAGAATGCATAAAGTTCACTGGAGAGCTAAAGATCAATCTTTCTAAACAGCAGCATATTTAAATTTTTTTCTATAATTGTCTTTTGGGAGAGAGTCTAACTTCCAGATCATCTTAAAATGTGCTACAGAGCACACTGAAATGTCAGTGATGCATGCTTTATACTGGTTTTAGAGGTGATTTGGGACTATATCACTTTTACATTAAATTTTGGGAAAGAATCACAATTTTCATAGTTCTAATATCCCATAGCCTAACAGACCTCAAGGAGAGAAGGTCAGCACTCCACCTCTTTCTGAAAGTCTGGCTTGTTAGACGGGTTCCAGTGTAAAAAGTAATGGTACTTATTCAAACCCAGTAAGCACATTCAAAATATTGGCGTAACTATTTTCAGATATTAACAAGAGTGTGACGCACAGGGCATTCTGTTCTGTTGCTCAGTTTCTTGTAATCACATCTGATATGCTACAGATAAAAGCAAATTAATCATTTTATATATGAACAACTGTAATTTATGTTGGCAATATTTTTGTTTCAAAAATGAATAAAAATATTTCTGTATTGTGTGTTATGTGTAGATTGGTGGGTAGTTCATAACTGTATTTTTTTTTAATCAGAAAAGTAAGTACAAGCTAAAAGAAAGTCATTGGCTATGCAATACCTAAATGAAGTTTAAAGAGGTTCTTGGTCCTTAGATTTGAGAGGGGCTTTGTAGGCATCTTCAGTTCCTGAACAACTTCAGCCACTGTGTTGGTTTGCCAACCAACCACAGGAGAAGATGGGTCATTAATTACAATGTTCGATCTTCCTCACCCGCAGGTGCGACCCTGGCTTCTCAGGGCCGGCGTGCGAGATGGCGTCACAGACCTTCCCCGTGTTCATCTCGGAGAGCTTCGCCAGCTCCCGCCTCTCTTCCTACCACAATTTTTACTCCATCCGGGGGGCTGAGGTCAGCTTCGGCTGCGGGGTCCTGGCCAGCGGCAAGGCCCTGGTCTTCAACAAGGAGGGGAGGCGCCAGCTTATCACCTCCTTCCTTGACAGCTCCCAGTCCAGGTGAGAGGGGAAGAGCAGTAATGTGAGGCAAAGAAGCTGGGGAACCCCTCCCCTTCCAGCTACAACCTTGTGTATTGTTAAGTTGATTGTTTTAGCAGGAAGAAAAGTTTTTTAAAAACTCCTAGTTCCATATTTTGACGGTGATTTCATAGCCATGTCTTTTTTCCTTCTGCTTTGTAAACAACAGAGCCCAAAACAGACTGCAGGGAAGTTATTGTACAGCTTGGATGGAAAATATGAAATGTTAATATCAAACCTGAGTGTCAAAGCCAAGTGCTAATTAATTATTTATAAGGTTGTGTTTATTTGACAGCTTGTGGCAGCTGATTAGATCCATTCACTATCTCTCCCTCCCGTTCAGTGCCTAATAAATAATTAAATGCTGTAATGATTGGCATTTTTTAACTGTATGTGCCACATTGCATTACTTGACAGTAAAAACAAATTGCACATACAAAACCCCATAACTGGTATTTATCAAAATTTGTCTAGATTGAGAAGATCTGAAAACAACCTGGTTAGGAAAAATTAAACCCAACCATCACACTATGCAAATGGTACCCTATAAATATTTGTGTAATTCTAATCCAGGTTCCTGCAGTTCACGCTGCGCCTGGGCAGCAAGTCGGTGTTGAGTACCTGCAAAGCACCCGACCAGCCCGGGGAAGGAGTGCTGCTGCACTACTCCTACGACAACGGGATTACCTGGAAACTACTGGAACACTATTCTTATCTCAACTATCACGAGCCAAGGTATACACAGAAATACTACCAGGAGTGTTATCTACATGCAGTTAATGCTGGTAGTGGTAGTCACTGCGATGCGGAGAGTAAGTGCGTCTGCCCACATGATGTGGGAGTGAGCGGAGTGAAGATCTTTTATTGCACACTGAAAGTTACTGCTTTTCCTTAAGATTTTGCAGCTGTTCTGGTCACTTCCCATTTTTGCCTGCTTCTATGAAAATGAACGCCTGGATTTAATGGCATCCGAGTCTCAGGTGATGCGACAGAGCAAGCTGAGGCAGTGCAGGATGAGGGGTAGAAATGTACTTGTGGGAAATAAGGGCATGTCTCTTCCCCTGAAAGCAGCCACTTGTAAAAATAAACTAACATAAATTATTTGTAGCTTTGAAGCCATAGATACCTTCACTACACCATCCTCTGGGATTAGGAGTTTGCGGGCAGCGCAGGACAACTGAGGCAAAGTCTGACCGTAAGGATCTGCCCCGGTCATCAGGGAAATTGCTCCTGCTCCTGTTATGACGGGGATTACACGACTTTGTGCCTGTGGGTGGGACTCAGTGGCCCGGGAGGTCCTACCAGTGACTGTCCCTGGGAATTGTGCAAATCACAAAGAAACCAAACAAAGAACTCGTCTCGTGTAGCAGCACCTGTGTTTGGTGTCAGATTAGAGAGGAATGTATCTGATGTACTTAGAGAAGAAGGTATTCTTTACTGTTTCATTTGTGAGACCATCCACCAATTATAATAAAGCAATGCAAAATCAGGAGTGTCCCTGAGCGCACCTGTACCGCAAGCCCAGAACAATCTGGGCTGGCTCTGTGCAAACCCACTCAAACCTGGAAGCATCCACCTTCACAGGGTGCTGCAGCAAATCCAATAAATCCAAGTAAAAGGAGATGCTCTGCGAGGGGACACACAGGAGGCAGAGCCGACGGTGGCATTGCAGGTCCCATCCCAGCTGGTCTATTCCTGTCCAAGGGTGGCTTTGCACTGGGTATTGCCCCGCGTCCTCTTCCCTATCCCTCCACCCAGTTCCAGGATAAGGCCTGAGTCAACCCCAGGGCTGGGATTGTACATAGTCTGCAAGTCACTTTAGCTACTTTCTTTATTTGTATTTGTTGAGCTCAGATCAGCACATTTAAAAAAATATTGGATTTCCTCATCTTGTTAATAACTCACTACAAAATTATGATATACAGAATGTAATTAAGAATATTCTAATGAAAAAAAGAAAAACACAAACAAACTCGTGACATTAAATGTATTTCCTGGGAGCTATGAGAAATCCTCTCAAAAATCTGAGAGGAATGACTGTATTGGGTAGAAGTATGCTGCATGTGGACTTTAGTTTCTGAAGTTTTAAATGTTTGCAAAGGAAAGATGCTGCAAACTAGAACACTCGTAGGCCTTCTTCAAAATTTCCTTTCCCATTCTTTATTATAGTCACATATATATTTTATATGGCCCTGTTTCTAATTCTTAGATTCAAGATCACAGCTGTAGGAATTACATTTCCCTAAAGGTTTTTAATATATAGCATTATGAAATTTTTATAACAAAAAGGAAAATACACATTCCGGTGACTGATTTTAATGAAGTTTAAGGTATAAATGCAGTAAATTATAGTGATGCCAGAGACTTTTTTTGCTTTTTGAGGTTAAGTAGAAAGGTTTCATCATAGGATATGTATAGTCCACTCTAGGTAGATAGAAAAATAACAGACACACAAACCTGGAGATAATGCTGGCAATAATTATGATGAAGAATATGAAGAAAGCTTCACCTTTTCATATTATGTTGTCTGAAAATATCAGCATTTTTGGTAACATAGATGGACTGCTGTGAAGTTTGGCAATCAATCTGTATCCAGAAATTTAATTAATCTTCAGTCATACAAAAAATAATTACACATTTAATGTTCTACTGAAAAGGTGCATTTAATCTGCTAACATTTGACAGCTGCATTTTTCTTCTGAGCAGAACAGCGGTGGCTTTTCAATATTAGGTATGCGCATAGCTTGAAAGAACGAGATCGGAGCAAAGGTCTCCCAGCTGGTTTTTAAGAAATCTAATGGTAGCTGGTAATGTTAGTAGGAACACTTTTCTTCTCTGCAGCAGAAAAGTCATTAGCAAGAATCACCCTCCCTCTCCATCTATCTCCAACAAATCAAAGCCAGACGGAGAAGCTGTTATAACTGGAGATGTAGTCAGGTTCTGCATACTAACATATGTGCCCTATACGGTGGTTTACACCAACGTTTTTAAATTGTGTTTGCCTAATCCCCTGGGATGAGAAATTTATTTTAACGTGTTAAATATTTTAACATCCGATAGGTGTATCAGTGGTGTATGTCATGATTTGGGATTTTCTGTAAATTACTGTCAGTGAGAATTAGTGTCCACATGGGCGAGCTTATGAGAGTTAAGAGTGAAAGGGAAGATGCAGGCATCAGAGACAGTCACCCGCAGATAAACGTACCCAGGATTATAACACAGCATTAGCTCACACAAGTGCCAAGTGCTTCACGGCGTACGCTGGTTACAGTGCTCCTCCTAGCCAGGGTACCTGCATTCCTCACGTTCACCCTACACTGAACCATGGCAGATAAACTCTTTTCGTTCCTTTTGGCATCAGTAGTGATGTAGTGTCATTTGTGCCTTTAAAAATTGACCCAAAAAGTTGTACAGTTGCTGCCTTATTAGGAACCCTTGGTAGAAGGGAAGCCCTTGAAGTTTATTCACTAAATGCCAGAAAGTAATGGGACTTGGTCTTTCTCTTAGAAGGGTATGAAGTCTTTCGAGCATGTTTATTTGAGCGGCAAAAGAAACATACCTGGCATACTTAAAGTGTGTGCACTGCTGGTCCCTTGCCATGGGGACATGGCAGCCATCACCTCTGGCTGTCCCTCGACGCTGCTCTCTCCAGCCTACGACTGGCAGAAAGCAGCTCCTAGAAATGCCAGTCAAGACTTTTTGAGCGCTTCCCACCTGTTTAGCCAAGCCGTTTGATTTTTTCTTGCTAATAGATTAAGGTATTCTTCTTTAAAATCAATGTGACATTAAACAGCAGTATTACAAATTTATTCTTTGCAAGAACAGTTTAGCAAGTCATTTTTATGAGTGTGGTTTTGCACTAAGAGTGCCAAAGGCACAAGACTGTTTCATAAGCACAGAACGAAACATTACAACAACAGGCAGCTTAGAAAGCCTTACATCTGGAAAAAACTTGGTGCTAACGCATAAAATGATGTTTCCAGTTTACCTGATTTGTCATTTTATCCACATTTCCTCTAAAAGAGAAAGAAAAGTATCAGCTACATGATGAGCTTGCCAAACACCCTTTTGCCAGCAAGTAATTTTACACCGATGGAGACAAATGTCCCTGTTGCCAGTCTGTTTCACAGCTCACGTGCGTTGCATGGGGCACCATGGTCCTGGTGATTTATGGAGCTTTCAAGAAGGTGTCGTTGCTGTGGCAATTAATGCATGCTCCCTGCTGCTGTGTACGATAATTGCTCCTGGAAATTAGATATTACTCTTAATTTTCGTTGCAGTTTGTCAATTATAGGTTTGTTGACATAGCTGCCATGACAAATCAGGTGACCTTGCATACCAGGAGAAGAGCCTGGGACTCACCTCTAGTTGCATCTCTATGTAACTACAGAAGAAAAGTGTGTGCCATAAGAGATTACACATAATCACACTGTCTGACAAGATGAACCTTTTCCGCTTGAATGTGGCAATTTACAGGGATGGGTTCTTCTAGGACAAGAGCAACACAGGCGTGACGTCAGTGCTGTGCAGAAACAAGCACAGATGTTAAGAAGATGCATCTCTTCAGATCAGGATAAAATCCACTGAGTCTGAGAAAGTGGAGCTGGAATTTGTAACTCTGTCAGCTGATCATCCTTTCGGCAGCCTAAGCCCCTGGCCTTTGGCTGGGTTTCAGATGGAGGGCATTCAGAGCAACTGTAAAATTTACAGAGAGTTACAAAGTAGCAGCAAAATTTACGAAATTGGTGGGTTTTGCACATGGCTATCTTTCAATAAATACATTGGCTACCAAAAGAACTAACGATTCCCCTGTCCCTGTGACTGGTAGAAGCTATAACAGTAGACACTACGGTATTGTGGGCTGAATTTAATCCATGATTTTTAGGGTCGGTAAGAAAAAATAACCATAAAATACATTCCCATGGAATTAACACAAACAGCAAAACTTTCAATAAAAGTTTTGTTTTGTTTTCCAGGATAATTTCAGTGGAGCTGCCTGAAGATGCAAGACAGATTGGCATTCAGTTCAGATGGTGGCAACCGTATCACTCTTCTCAAGGCGAAGATGTGTGGGCAATCGACGAAATCATCATGACCTCCGTGCTTTTCAACAGCATCAGTCTGGACTTCACCAACCTAGTTGAAGTCACACAGTCTCTGGGATTCTACCTGGGAAATGTTCAGCCCTACTGTGGTCATGACTGGACTCTTTGGTGAGAAACACATATTCATTTCTGTCCTGCTTTTGTTTCCTTTGTCTATTCATCCTCCTAGGAACCAAGCGATTTCTGCAAATGAGTCTTTCTGGCAGCTATTCAGAGTAATTGTGTCTCATCCTCACATTATGGACAAAAATACAGTCGCTAATCTAATTGCAATTAGCAGTAAGTTTTTACACCTCACTGGACACATTATTTTGATGGTAACTTCGAATGTGGCATTATTTCCGTACAAAATATTTAAAGAATATCCTAATAGAAACAATTTAAAAAATTTTCATAATCTTCACTTAAAATCCAGTCAGCTTAATATGGGTATATGGGTTATAAAATAATCTGTTAAGTACAGACTGAATATTTTGTAAGTGATGTTCAGATCTGTGTACATAGCCATGTACGTACACTCCAAAATGGAAAGGCAGCAGAATGTTGGTAGAATTTGTCGTTATTTTGTCTGGTATTATATATATTTAGTCATTAACACTGTGATCAGCATTATATTGCAATTATGCCTAAAATGTGCTATGTATTTAGAAACAGAAGAAAGAAAACATCACCTGTGCCAAAGCAAAAAAAAAGGCAAGAAAAGAAAAAGAAGTGAAAAACAAAGGAAAAGAAAATTCTGTTAGGATTATGTAAAGATAAGCTTTTTTAGTAAAATGTTAACCTGCTTCACAAAAATTAAATTCTGGAGTACACGAGCGTAACATTTGGAATTAATACAAGGGAAGCTCAATTTAATCTCTATGTTTTGATTAAAACTAAATAAGTTTCATGCAAGTCCGATCAACATATAAACCCAGTATGGCTTTAATTGGCATAGATATATTTATTTGGAGAAAGTACAATCACAGTAATTACAGAAAACCTCAAGAAAATATAAATAATTTTAGCGTCCCCATGGGCACTCAGAGAAACACTGCTGGAATTTTATTAACAAGTATCTCTGAGCAATCTGATTTGACTTTCTGATCATCTGTCAAACTAAAAGGAGTTGGCTTAGCAGTAGGAACAACACCGAATGTGTTCTAGCGGTGATAATGAGGCAGTAGAAGCACCATTAACCACTTTAATAAGGACAAGGAAGGTACTCGCTGCTCATTAAAATGAAACAACATGTTAGGGCTCAAACTGTTTGCATCTTCTTCATCAAAGGGTTGGAATGAAAGCCCTTTAATGACATTGTTTTCTCTCTGTTCTTGTAAGACCAGTTTATCATGAGGAGGGGGGTTAGGTTATTTAAGATAGCAGAGGCTCCTCTGTTTTCCTCCTATGACTCTAAATAAGAATCAAAATAATAAAAGCTAAGCTAAATTCTCCATCCCATATATTGGCTAGGATTTGTAGTGCTCAGTCATAGTGGAAATGTTGAACTTTCCATGCATCAAGTAAAGAATCAATGGCTTTACAATATTTCCTTACTATTTATGTATAAGTATTTTTCATTATCACTGGAAGACATGAACTCTATCCTTCACTGACCTTGTTTCTCTCAAGGGAAATTTTTAAACTTACATGAAGTCTGTACAAATGGCTGCTAGTTAAATTAATTATTGTTGGCTTTTCCCAGCTGTGAGTCCATTTGGTTCTCATTTTCTAACTCATGACTTTCTATGAGCAGAGTTTGCAGTAGCACTGACACCATCCTCTTGAGAAAAGTCTGACAACTGCTTTTTCATTAGTAGAACTATGGTAAATATGCTATAAATCATTTTACAGCATGTCATCCCCTGGCCCATTTTCACTGAATTGTCTTTAATTGTCTATTAGGCCTCTGTTTCTGCCTCAGAATCTATAAATCTGAAAAATTTATCCTTAAAATTGGGGAAAACTGAGGAAAGGGATTTTTATTTTTGTTGAAGAGGGAGGTTGTTCTTTTCAGTATCTGGCTGCTTTTAGAAAAGAGGCATTTGATGACATACATACGTTTTGAGCAAAGGTGATTTTTGAGTGTTTTATAATGGTCTATATCTGGAACAGTCACTTTATTTGATTGCAATCGTCAACATTTGGTTTCAAATTGCTTCTTAGACTTTATTACACCAAGTGTATTGAGTATACTGAAAGGATGCCAGAACACTTGTAAGATAAAATGTTTGATGATGTACGTTAATTCATCACTTCTCCAAAATGCTCTTACAGAGGCAGGGTTTTGACCAAAATCCCTCTGGAGCCTCACAGACTATTTACAGCCACTTTCTGAAATGCATTCAAGTATTAATAAGGATGCTAACACTTACTTTTTTCTCTTTTTTTTTAAATGTTCATCTTGACACAAATAAAATAGTGTTATATAAATAAACTGTCTTCAGTCAGGTTACGACGTTGTGATTTAACTCAATGTAACAGACAATAGAGTGTCCCGCTGTCCCTGAAGCAGCCTGTGGGAAGACTGTAAATCTGGCTCGCAATGAACTATCCTTATGCAGCAATATAATACAGTTGCCTTACATCAGCTTGGTAGTTTAGCTGTGTTTATAAAATGTTTTGTCTTTTAGATTAATTATTACTCTGTAACATGCAGAAAGTTCCTTTCAGGTAATCGACTTAATTAAAATATGTTAATAAATTTAGGAATTATTTAGCAAAGTAGGTCTGATGTGATGTAAAAAGACATAAACATCTTCTGCCTTCAATGGAAGCAGAGCTGGGGCTGGCATGAGCGTTTGGCCATCACGTCAATATTCTCGGTCAACACAGCTTTACGAAAACAGCTGCATCCATGCGGCTTTTCAGTATTCCTGAAAGTACCGGCCTTGAAAACGTGGTAACTCTGGGGATCCCAGAGCAGTTTGGAGCAGTGCAGATTGGCTGACATTGGCTGTGATATCATTCCCAGAAGTACCAATTAGTTGGCAGTGCTTTGAGGGAGAGCGATTGTTCTGAGGGCACCTATGGGTATTGTGTTCCTGCGCCTCTGCAGGTCTAATTATATACGCAATAGAAACCAACTAACAGCTACATATTTATACAAAAATGTGGCCTCTGCATTCTCATTTCTGAAGATTTTTTAGTTAATTATTGTTATGCCAGGGACATTACTCTGTCTTTTACAAAATCCAGAAACGTATTCCAGCTGCATGACTCCCAGAACAAAGAAAACATTTGGTATTCCGGCAGAAGAGTATACCCCTAACCATGTACATGGGAGAGCTGGAGAGCAAAGAAGTGGAAAGTGAGGTGGAGCCCCCACCTTCAATGCTACCCTTGTTCAGCTGGAGGCAATTTGTGGATGACAAAGGACTCTGTGAACCTATAATGTGATTTTCTCTCCTTAAAAGAGCTTCTTATGGAGCATCACAGATAGTCTTCATCTCATCACTTTTCACATGTCTTTAATATCCATTTTAAAGAGCTGTTTTGCCTTTAAAACTATGCTTACTTAATGTACTGTGTACAATATCCTGTGGCTAATTTATTAAATGAAAATGAATACTAAAGTGTTTTAATAATGACCTGAATGCCACCAGTAAAAAAGACTAGAGTTTAAGATTTTTTTTCTAGTTTTACACCAGTAATATGGAATAAAGAGAATTTTTGTGGAGAAAAAGATTAAATGAAACATTTAATTCTTTGCACCTATGCTGAGTACCAGTCCTTCACTTCTCTTCCGTCACTTTGGGGAAGACAGCTTCTGGGCAGATGCTGCATCAAACTGTTTAATTTCAGCTCCTTCATTCTGTTCAGATCAGCTTTAGGTAACTGTGATGTGCTGTGCCCAGGTTTATGTGTGCAATGCCAAATCATTTTCCAAATCTTTGCTACATATAACTTTCAGCTGATCACACTGCACATGGCTGACTGATACCTGAAGAGCCCGGTTGTACTGGCACAGATTTCCCGAGAGGGCTTCAGTAAACCTTTGATTTCCCACATCAGCCACGAAATTTCAAGCTACACTGTAGAAATTAAAACCATGTCAGACCAAGTCAGCGTTAACTTAATCTTCAGAATTTGTCATTTTGAAAAGTACAAGATAAAGTTTGGAAGAAAAATAAATTCAGGCACTATCCAAACAAATTCTTCTGAGCGGCATTCAGTCCTAACAATGAAGCCACAAACCACAGGTGGCCAGCTGGACCGCTGATGAGTGTACATTACGTCCTCTGCTCAATTTAAAATTATCCTTCCCATTGAGAAGAAAAACACTGACAACACTGACTGAAAAAGCAAACAGCTGAGGTACAGTTTTCCAAGGTAACTTGCTGCCTTCTGGTCCAGTTGTCCATGACAGTGCCCTAGCAGTGAAGGGAATGTCCATCCATAGTCAGTTCATGCTGCTGATCGATGTAGACTGGGTAGTTTAATATGGTGCCATGAGCTGGATCATCCTTTAGGAAGCGAAGCCACAGAGAGCAAGGTCAGAGAGTAAAACGGAGCCTCGATCTTAATGGGTGCTAAACACCAATTTGACAATGAAAAAATAATGTCAACTTTCAGTAATTTCTTCTAAAGCTTTAAGGGAGGATGCTGGCATTTATGGCTTAACTGCTCTCTCTGGAAAGGAAGCTATAGAAAACAGTGTGGGTCAGTGAATTAATTTAAAAGAGTGCTAAGTAATGCTGACTTGTATTCCTAGTCCTCACACTGAGTCTGTTGTGACCTTGAATTTTACAGGGCTTTATTGTACGAAAATTAGGGTTTCTCATTTAAGATGATAAACTGTAACTTACTCAACCGTAAGGGCAATGCTGAACTAGATTATTGTCTTCAGCACCACTGCCCCGAATGTAGTTCCTTACTGCTGCATGATGATTTGCAGGAATTTTCTTTAAAGAGATGCAATCCCTGCCCTAAATTGTTCACATTTAAGAATAGTTTTGGACAATGTTGAGGCTGAAAGGACTACAGTACTTCTGAAGACACTAACTAAGCATCTCAAGCTACAGAGAGGGAGATGATTTTCATTCTACATGAACTTCCTTCAAAACATTCTGTTTTGAAGGCTAGCATGCAGGATTCATATTTTAAATTGTTATTACCTCCCCCTCTCTTGCAGTTGCTTTTTTTTTTTTTTTCACTTTTGAATAGTTCATGGAAAAAAAAACTGCATTTAGATTGACTAACCTTGTAATTCTAACTATATATTGTGTTATCATGTATGTGATAACTGGGTACCTTGCATCATATATGAGGCTTGGTGCGTTCCAAGCATTACTAGTACCAAAATTATCTTCTCCAATCCACTAGATAATGTGTTATAACTCTGTATTAGTACAACCCGTAGAAAACAAGCCAAGGATAAGCAATATTAATTCTGAAACACAGTCATAAGTCAGTGAATGTATTGCACATAGAATCACTTGAAAATCTATGGAATGAAAAGTCTGTGTAATAAGAACATTTTAAACCTAAATGCTGTGTGTCTTTACTGTCCAGTGCTTGAATGAAATTACAGCTGTTACTGTAACATGACCTTAGGCAATGGACACTCCTGGGAAAATGAACTTTCTTTTTGTTGGTTTTTCTGTACGTTATCCTTTGCTTGATCCTAACTTGATTCTTAATACAAAGAGCATATAGTATGAACTAACAGAATAATTGAGCATTTCACACACTGGGATACATTAAGGCCTTCCTGGTAATTTCCAGAAGTACCAATGGAGAGATGCTTCTGTGCGTGGTCTCATCCCATGTGCCAATCTGCAGAACAAAGAAAGATGTAGCACTGTATTTAACACAGAACAATTCATAAAGTTCTCTTCTGAAATATTTTGGAGATGGATCTTGATTTTTTCCTTACATCTCTCAGTTTTACAGGGGATTCGAAGTTAGCTTCTAGCATGCGCTACGTGGAGACCCAGTCTATGCAGATCGGAGCATCATACATGATACAGTTCAACTTAGTGATGGGCTGCGGTCAGGAGTTTACTCCTCATATGGACAACCAGGTGAAACTGGACTATTCCACCAACCATGGCCTCACATGGCATCTTGTTCAGGAGGTGAGGCTGGCAGCGAGGACCTTTGTCTTCCATAAACTCTGCTTGTATGAAGATCAGCTGAAATGTACTGATGGCATTGAGCGAAGAAGGATGTTTTCCTCATTCCCCTTTCCACAAAGAAATTCTTAGTTGGATCAGTCAAAGTAACATATTAATATAAGTATTTAAACTGTTCTTCATGATATTTGGAAGAGAGGTACCTGAGAACCAGAAACACAAAATTGTGTGAGAAATGGACCAAGGCTGCAAAAAGAACTGGGCACAGTTAGAGCTACAGAGTAATGGCCGAGATCTTTCCTGTGCTATTGCTTTGTTTTTCAAAGCAAAATGCGTCTACCGTTTCCTGGAATTTAAATGGATAGAAATTCTTTCTGCCCTTGTGCGCAGCCATTTCGTAAATGGAAAGCGCATTCCTTCGGGGGATTGTAATGTAGAGCCTTTCATCTCCCATCCCTGGTTCAAACACAGTCCAGGGCCATAATGACCGGCTGTTTCCCCGTCCCTGCTATAAGTGCAAATAGCAGTGTTGGCTGCTGTTTCCCCATGTGGCTCAGCCCTATCTCAGCACAAATGCAGTAGCGTGTTTGGCCATATTTTGTGCTTTTGTTTTCCCTCTTAGACGGCAAGCTGGACTTTCACTGGCCTCAGGGTGAACTAACCCAGGTCCTTCAGCTGCCTCCGAGCAGGTTCAGAGGATGTCAGGGAACTGGTCCTGGTGCCTTTTCACTGCCTGGTCTGTTGGTTCACAGAGTGGTTTGAATGCCCAGTCCCACATCTTCTATGAGCAATGGAAGCATCGTCCTGTTACCTTTTGCCATGTTGGGTTTTGCCACGTTTACTTTGGTGGGCAGAGTAGAGAAATGGCAGTGATTGAATTTTTAAACTTTGCAAATCCAAGTAATGCTTTCTTACCTTAAACAGAATTCAGAGGAAAGCTATAAATACTGTATTTCAAACAATGTTCATGGCTTTTATACCTAGCAGGCATCATCATGGTGTCCAAGAATAGTTCCTAGTGGTGGGCATTTGGGGTTTGTCCTTGCCATCAGTGGAAGATCAGTTGTCTTCAGATTTTAGTGCTCCTTTCCTCTCTCAATGGAGCTGAGTTCAGAGAGGAGAATTTGCAGCCAAATCATTTTTCTCACACCGCCCATGTTGCTATGATAAAAGAGTAATAGAGGAGGCTATTTGTAGTATATTTCAAGGACTTAATCTGGCAAATACACAAAACACTAATTAATTAAAATGTTTGAAAGTTTTGTTTGCTTTGCACACACTGATCAGATCCTCTTTTATAAGATCTTGTAAGGGAGATGAATCAATGAAAAATGTTTGAAAATTGCTGGAAAGGAAACTAAGCCTTTAGAAAACCTACTGAAAAAAAAAACGCAATAAGCTATCACATCTTCTTTTAATAGTCTAAGATATTTGAGCAGTAAATTTCTCTGTAAAATAATATATTATTCCCTTCTTCATATTTAATATATATCTATTACCGTATATTTTAACTATATAAATAGTCTTAGTTACTCTAACTACAGTAGAGAATCACCACTTTATTATTAGTTTCACAGCAGTCAAAGTAGGATACCTGCATAGGCAAATGTGTGTCCCAAAGGTCCCCCTTGTGCGTGACACTGCAGATGGGGATGAGCACAGCAGTGAACCGCAAAAGGCTCTCAGAGATGTGGGGACGGTTAGGAGGAGCTGTGCTGTGGGAATAATGGCAGAATGGGCTCTCTGAATGGGTATCTAGAAAAGGAACACACAAGTTGGTAATAACATTCAAGCGCTTTATTAGTAGCTCATCAAAACCATAGCACAGAAGTTTTGGGCACTGTTCTGGCAATCTATGAATAGATAAATGGAATATTGCAGAAAAATGGCATAACATGGGAAGGGCAGGTCTAGAAAACTCTTAAGAGGCTGGAGCAATGGACTGCCTTTATGTTTAGTGTAAACAAGATGTGATAATGATTGATTTTCTGAAAAGAAAAAAGAAAATTTGGGGAACAGACCTCTCTAGGAATCTGAGTTAAATACAGGAAGAATTGTAGAAGCAAGAAGGGGGGATTTACACCACTTTCTGTAGGTGTCAAAGGTAATACAGCTGCAGAGCATCGTAAGGGCCTCTAGAGGCAACTTCAGTAGACTGCAGTTGGGTGCTTTTACATGGTTCTGGTGATTCCTACTGCTGCTCCCCACTGGAGATGGAGGGAGTGGAGGCAGCCAGCATCCCCAGGCAGGGGCTGGCAAATAGGTCTCTGAAATGACTGATATAATGGTCTAGAGGTCAGTTTCATAGACTTATTCCATAGTTGACTTGTAGACTTACTCCATAGTCAGCACCAGATGGTGGGGTGAGAATAGTAAAAACAATCAGCTAGGCCTCCTCATGGAGGAAAATAAAAAATTACTAGTCACTAATGCTAAATACACCTCTTTAAATGAGTGATGTGGCTTTCTCCTATCCTAAATTGTACTACTGTTAGTTTTCTGAGAAATTTTTTGGATCATGCCAGGATTTTTCTGCTTTTGAGTCTTTTCTGCAACATCTGGACCCAGGCAAGCTGCTGGTTCTGTGTACGTTTAACCCTCGCTTCTGTTCCCAATTCTGTCTCAACATTAAAACTGATTTTGAAATATTTTACTTCAAGGAATGTCTTCCAAGTATGCCGAGCTGTCAGGAGTTTACATCAGCGAGTATCTACCATTCCAGCGAATTTACTCAGTGGAGGAGAATCACTGTCCTTTTACCACAGAAGACTTGGTGAGCATTTCTTTCTTTCTTTTTTTTTTTTTCGGTTAAGTGCAGATAGTTCATCTACTTTTGTATTGCTATGACAAAGATCAAGTCCTCTGTAGATCATACTCAAGCTGGTGGGTTGGGTGCCAGGGTACCAGGGCTGATCCAGTTGTGGGCATTTAACATAAAATGCCTTCCTTACATAATTAGAGAGTGAAATGTTGGTGAAGTCACCAGAAACTATTGTTTAGGATTGTTTTTAATACATGCCGTGACTCTTCTAATAAAGTTCAGACCTTTTCAAAAATAGTGGCGCTTGTCTGTAAGTGGCCCACTGGAGGAAGGCTTTATTTGGATTGTTAATTTTTATTTTGCACATTCCTTATTGTTTACATCTTCAGACTAAAGCCTGTATAAACAATAACTAATGATTCATTTCTGGGAATTTTTTACCTCTTGTTTCTTTTTATAACGTCTTCAAAAATAACATTCTCTTCTGCATAAAACAGCAACAAAGATTATCAAAAGCCCTACCCTATTCATCTTATTGTAATCAAACTTGTTTTGCCTGCCCTAACATTTTTATTTATTTAACTAGATGATTTCTTCCTTAATTTATTTTAAAAGCTTTATTAAAATATGCAAATAAAAAGTTGACATAAATCTCAATAATCTTCTGGGCTTCCTTCATTTGAGAATTAAATTATTCCAAGTAGAGTTACGCCTAGCTTGTGTTTGACATGAATGCACCACAGCAATTGCAATGAGAGCTGCTCAGATTAAGTTATCATTGATTTCCCCGTCCTTCATAATTTTTCTGCACTTTCCATGGCCTCAGCGCAACCCATTTCTATCAACTACCCAGCGATGATACCTTCTTCCAAAACACTTGCCATTTTTACTGTACAGCCAATATTCAGAAATTCCTATTTCCAGGCAAAACATCAAGGACAAATATTGAATCTTTAAAGCGTATCAAGTCACATACTATCAAATGGCACAAGTAAGTCTATGAATACTGCTTTGTAGTTAGATTATAAGGTACTGAATCTTACACGCCATTGTGTGCCACCAGCTGTAAAATCTGTGGGTCATATAGGCACTTAGGAGTTTAAAAAAGTGTCTGCAGTTTTGCAGGATAGAGTCCAAAGTAGGCTGTTATTTTTATATTTATTTATAAGATATATACTGTACTCAAAGTTATTATTATACACTGTATAGTCGATGTTAATACCAATGTTGTGGGCCTTTTTTTCTTTAGGGTCTAATAATTTTCCTCAGCATATGAGGTGACAGAAGCAAATAATTCCATTTTAATTTAGGAGACTGTGGGGAGAAATTGTGATGAAATAATAGCCGAGTTCCTGTTTTATGCTGGGCACAAATCATAAATATTTCACACTCTATCTTGTATCTGAAGGGATTCCCGTCTGTTAGCAGAGTTTTGTTTGTAATTAAGGTACAAATTACCACTGAACATTATTTTGCTCTTCATAAAACACTTTGTGGTGCTGCAGAGTAATCAGGGTGAAGAGGAAGGATGGCTGCATGTTCCTCACCAAAAGCGAGCCAACACACCAGACGCATCTCAGCTGCTTTCCCTCTTTTTTCCCTCCTTTCCACCAGAAAGGAGCAGACCGAGGGCTCAGTCACTCCTTTGGGTTGAGATTGCTTTTTTTTTTGCGTTTTTAAAGCACACTTACTGACAGAGGGCGAGTTTCTGCCTTTACAAACCTGGGGATTTCTGATGAACATTTTATGTGCAGAGCTCCTCCACCACCCCAGCCATGCAGGGGGCATCACCCCGGGAGCCTGGTAGCAAATATGCTCCATAGGTCTCTTCTTCAGGGTGCTCTCCCTCCCTCTCCCTCTCCCTCTCCCTCTCCCTCCCCTTCCCTACTCACACTCTGCTGCAAAAAGCATCCATGGGCGAAAAGTTGGCAATGGCCGGGAAGAAGAGTGCAGAGGGCGAAAGGCAGGTCTTCTGCCTTCCCAAAACGGGGACGAGGGCAAGGGGACTCTGGGGACCTTCCTTCTGGCTCAGCCCCACAAAACAAGGGCTGCCACATACACAGCCTGCCCTCTGCTTACTGCTCAGGGAAACAAACCACCTAAACAAGCACTCAGGACTGGGGCTTGAGGTCTCGTTAGCCTTCCTGTGGCCCTTGGTAGCCTTGACGTGCCCTCATGCCCCTGTGGGGCCCCTCGAGGATTGCTGGAGCTTTCAGCCCCGCACGCACAGCTCTCGGCTGAGGGTTTGTGCTTTGGTGCATAGGTAGTGTCAGGCTGCGGTACTGCGCCCGTGCAGCTGGAAAATTGTTCATAACAGCACCTATTTCTCTTGTAAAACTTTCTGGGCGTGCTGGTATTTCTGCACATCTGTAGATGTTCTGCATCTGGCAAGCAGGAGTATACAAGGTCCCTGTGTTTACCTGAGATTTGGGGTGTTAGGAGATCCGCTGCAACAGTGAGACTTGGAGAAATGAAACGTACGCACCTGCTTGCTGAAATTGTATTGTACTTGAACTGAACATTTCTAACACTGATGAAAATTAATTTCAGTTTTATGGGAGGCATTTACATATGAACAGGCCTTAATGAGATACAAGCAGCTGTCAGTTGCTGACTTCATAAACAAATCAACACCTAATGACTGAATGAGAGTTTCAGGATAATTGGGTAAATGTAATTATGGTAACTCAGAAGGTAGCAAATATAATTTTATCAGCTACAAATTTGCATTAGATCGCTAGGTTTTTTAATATCAGGAGAGAAGACATTTTATTTTAAATCACATATCTGAAAAATTTTATAACTGAAAGAACATCATTTCACTTGCAATACATCTGGGACTCACCATGGTTTCCTTGTGCTTATGTAAAATGTCACACAACAACAGTGACTTTTATTTGACATCAACCTAACTCAGATATAGTGTCATCAGAAAGCGAGAGAGTCTTCCAGTAGCGTCAAAAAAAACCTTGGAAGAAATATGAGGAACTGTGGAGGTTTATTTTGCTTATAATAAAATGCTTTCATAACTCCTCAATATGACACTTCCCATTTGAAAATGTGTCCAAATGGTGGCTGCCCAGAAAGCCGGTATTTTATCACTGAGACTGCAGCTGACACAGCTTCTTATTCTCTTTTCTTAATCAACGTGGCTTTTTTAAATTGTTGATTACCATTTTTAACAGCATAATCCTCTTAAGCTGTTGTTACCTTGAGGTGCAGAGCAGCCTCGGAAAGCTTTCAGAAACAGTGCGCAGGGCCGGCTTTTCAGCGGCGTTGCTTTTGAGATTGCGAGTTCAGCCTGACCCTCGTTTGCCCTCACCCTGAGAGGAGCCTGAATCCGTGCGAGCTTCTGCTGCCCGCGGCCGTGGGGTGGTGGCTCTGCTTTCCGCCGGCCCGCGGTGGCCTCCCCGCTGGGTGGGAAGGAGAGGGGAGCCCCTCACCCCACTACAGCTCAGGGGCTGCGGGATTCCCACGGCGGGGAAGCTGTTCCCGGGGGAGAGCGCTCTTTGTCTGCAGCTTAAAATAACCCTGCCCGCTAGGATGTGGCTCCCTGGGGACAGTCTCCAGCCACCCGCCTGATGCACACACCTCCGTCTCAGCCACACGTTTATCTCCAGGCAGCAACACAACTCCTCCCTTCCTCCCTTTCCCTTAAATGAGGGAAACAAGCCTCCTGCCATGGCTGCATCCGTCGCAGGGGGCTTTTAAGTAGTAAGTGGTGCCAAGCTCACCCTTAGCTTGACATGCAGCCGACAGCTGAGACCCACGGTGGAAGACGGAGCTGCCCCGGCAGTGTGTGGCTCTGTGATCTGCGCCTTGCAGGGTCGCAGTCCCCTGCAGCAGGAGGGAGACGATGAGCTTGTCCAGGGAGACATTTTGCTCAGGTGAAACCCACGTGAGCCCCAGCAGGGGCTGTTGGCTTTGGTGCCAGCTCTGTGCCTTGTGATATGGGTCCAGCCCCGGGAACAGCCCCACAGCGGTGCTGCCGCGGTGTCTTCTCGGTGGGGTTTCAGCTGTGGTGCTTCCCTAGGCACAGAGGTGTACTTTGTTATTGCCCATGGGTGGGCTGTCCCCACTGTTTGTGTAGGGCGGGTGTGAGCCTGGTGCCCCAAAACCAGCCGTGATGCACCCACACAGCCACCTTGCAGGGATGTTTGCACCCAGCAAGTGGCTGAGGAAGTGCCATCAACACCACACCAAGCAGCACCGGGAACTGGTCAGGGGGCACCACCACTTGACAGGAACCACAAGACCTCCAGGGGATGCCCCCACAGCACTGTAAATGCCCCCGCAGTTTGCTGTAAATACACCTGGGCTGCAGAGTCGCACACCCCACCTCTACCCACACGCCTTCACTAATGAACAGCGGAGGAGCCCAGCCGCGATGCTCTCCCTCCTGTCACCTGGACAAACAACATGTCGTAATTTTATTGTGCTGGGGGGTCATGGAGATTTTTTTGCATGCTCTAAACCCTTTCTTTGGTTTCAGTATTGTTATTTTCCTCAGTGCACGTGAGAGTTAACACCAGTCATTACCGCTCTTTCTGGAGCACACAGCCTCTGTCGGGGCTCTCTGTGGTGCTGTTGGTGCTCTGTAGTGAACGTGAGTAACACCACCGAGGTGATGTGCTGGCTTCAGAGCACTCCAAAATTAAGAAGTAAATAATTGTGGTGAATATTGACTGTCCGTTGTGCCTATGCAAGCCTAGGAAGTCCTTCATGTGCAGATTACTGGCATTGCGCACTTTTAATGGATAATTCACAGCTCTTGAAATATAACCCATCAATACATTACATCCTGAGGGAGTATTTAATCGGCAGATCTGCCCCTGCAGATTAGCTCTGCATGCTGTAAAAATGCTTACAGTATTTGCAATATCAAGCAGATATTTAAAACAGACAACAAGGGTCATTTCAATTAAAAATTAAGCCCTTTGGCAGCTTCACTTGTTTTTTAGAGAAATTCAAAATTGGTATTTTAAAAATTTCTCCGAGCATGTACTAAACTAATCTTTGTATTGCTTCTAGTGTGTCACTGTGGCTGCTCTGCTGTACTGTCCATTTTAGCTGCATGGGCCTCCTCTGTCCATTTTTTCACTTCCATACATGCGAGCAGGTGGCCCAGCCACCTTTACAATATTCATTTTAACAGGTCTTATTCTACATTAATTTTGGGGGTAGGAAGAAGGACTTTTTATCTTAAATTAGAGTAATACCATTATATCCCGTGCCATCATAATGTAGCCATATGGCTCAGAAACAAGCTAGGAAAGAAACTCCTCCTTCTTGCAGGAACCTCCTGCTTCTCATCCTCAGCCTACCCAGTCAGCTCTTAGCCAGGCACAGGCCTGGCCCAGTTTAAAGTCTGATTTTTGGTTCTCCACGGTCAGCCTTGCTTTCCCTGTCCATTCCCTCCACAGTTCTGCGACCCAACCTCAGCACCCACGTTGCCCCCACCACCCTTTTTTTTTTTCCCAGACCCATCCCACAGCCACCCTAGCCCCTTCTCCTCCGATGAATGATTTCCCATCTTTGTTTCACTTCACAAGCAATATATTTTTCTTAATTTCATTTTGGCACAAGCCCACCAGCTGGGAGCTGTCACTGGCCAACGCCAGTAACCTGTTGGATGTGCAGAGGTTGGCAGGGCAGCTTGGAAAGGCTCGATGGTGACAAAAATTACTCTTCTCATTATGCAGTTTCTTCTCCAGCCTTGGTTTTTGAGGGTGGTGGATGTCAGGCTGGGTTTGGCTAGCAGGAGTCTCGCAGCATGGAAAATGTCAGTGTTGCATAGGACAACCTCCTAGAGCAAGCACTTTTTAATAGATAATGTTAACTGACTCCACTGTAATTAAGAAAAATAAAGCTGTTGAATAGAAACTATTTAACTAGAAAGGAGAATCTACAGCAAGGTTTTCTGCTTGAAGAATATTACAAATATCCAGATCTTAGCTATATATAGGCAAGTAATCTAATCCAATGATTCTCCACCACAAACCTTGGATGTTACAGCTTTTGTTTGAGTAGTTGGCCAAAAGCAAGCTGTTTGCAATGTGGAAAAAAGCAGGTACTATGAAACAGGATCTTTGTCAAAAAGTTGTGATCGCAATGTCACCAGTGATATGTGAGCAAAATCTAGTTTAGAATCATACTGACAAAACCAAATTTCTATATCAAATAAAAAACATTCAGCTATTGTTGAATGGAAATAGCTGGTATTCAAAGGGGAGAAATGCTTACACTCAAGAACTTTAATAGATTTTTTTTTTTATAATAAAGATCAGCAAAAACCTTTTTATACAACTTATAGCCCATTAAGTGTGACCAAAAAAATCAAAGTCACGTCCTAGATCCACCCTTCTAGTTTCGCAACCTGTGGCCCTTGCAGAATGGCACTCAATAAAATTCCGATAATATTCATTGATAGGTTTATCTTAAAGTAATCCACAAAGTCCCTGTAACACCTTTGCAGCCTGCCTCAGAAATGTCATTAGTGACCAGAAAGTGCATTATATAGCCCCGTGCAGCAAGCCGCATCATCTAGAAAGGCCATTTACAGAAATCTGTCTTTGATTGTGCCAGTCTTTGCAGGCTGGGCTGTGACTGTGATGTCAACTTACTTTATTTTTCATAGTTGCATTTTATCTTTTTTCCTACAGTTCTGTAAAGAATTGCAAATTAAAGCGTTATTGTTATTGGTTTTAAGGTCCAGTGCCACACGTTTCCGCTGGAGTCAGTGCTACTACACAGCCCAAGACGAATGGGCCTTAGACAACATCTACATCGGACAGCAGTGTCCCAACATGTGCAGCGGACACGGCTGGTGCGACCATGGCGTTTGCAGGTATAAAGCATTTGCCAGTTCCTCTTAACAATGGTCTCCTGACGCTTCAGGTATCCTCTTGTTTTGTATAGGGTTTTTTTTGGCTGTTGTTTCAATGTTAGATTAAAGGTTAAAGAATAGAAGCACTGGGGAGGAGGGTTAGACCACTCAAGCAACATTAACAGCCAGTTGCTGCACACCTCTCTCTCCAAGAACCCTTACCCTTGGTGGATCCAGGCATTGGAGGAGCTTTCAGTGGCACAGGGCTGCCCTGCTGCAGGTGTCCTGGTGGCCCCTCCAGCCCTTTGCACAAGGACCCCAGGGAGCAGCTGGGCGCCAGAGCTGTTTTGCTGGGTCAGAAGGATGCTCTGCACTGTCGGCAGCTGCTGTCAGACTGGGTGCAACATCAAGGGCACTACTGCCTGCCAGCTTCAGGCTTTCCAGACCCTACAGGACACTATAAGATACAGCTTTTTTCTGTTATCAAGTTATTCTGGTTTGTTTCCAGGATCCAAAATTCCAATCCCAGAATGATTTGTTATTTCACATCTAATTTTAAAAGTTCGGTGCACCGCCTTAAGTAATTGTCAGTGTCAAATAAAGTTTTTAAAAGCTTGTTACGTTTATGCTTCCTTCCAGGTGTGACCCGGGGTTTCGGGGTACTGAATGTCAGCCTGAAAATACCCTTCCTTCGACTGTCATGTCTGATTTTGAGAACCCAGACAGCCTGAAGACAGAGTGGCAGGAAATTATTGGGGGAGAGATTGTCAAGCCTGAAGAAGGCTGTGGGGTCATCTCCTCTGGCTCCTCGCTCTACTTCAACAAGGTACTAACGAGGGATGGGAGACTGAGAAAGGCGCGTAATGCGGGTTTGAATGGAGCATGATGTGGTTACATGGCAAAGAAAAGGAAGGTGGCAGAAAGCTGCCCGCAGCATGAGAAGTGCATTAAGCGGCGCGGCGCAGCTGTGCTCCGCAGGTAAAGAACAAAGAAATGAAAAGAGATAGGGAGGCACACGGGCATTATGTATTCAAGAAATACCAGCTGTAATGGAAGGAAGTAAATCGCCAGTGTGCTGGGAAGTGTGTACATTCATACTGTCTTAATTGTGCGCTTTCTGTTTGAAGACTCAGTTCTTTCTCAGCATCCAGCAGCTCCCATTTGTTTGTTCTGTACTGTTCTGGGTGAGGGATGGAGAAAGGTTGGATTTCCAGGGGACAGGCAGCTTAATTTGAGGTCACAGGACCAAAACTAGTGAAAAAACAACCCCTCCAGACTTTTAGAAAGTGATTAGCCTGGAGGAGGATACTCTTTTGTATAGCTTGGATGCTTTGCAGACAAAACCAATAAATAGATCGGGAAAGAGATATAGGGAATTCTGCTAATTAATAGCAATTATGACTAAAATAAAAAGAGATCTTTATGACGAGATGTAAGATTATGGGTTGTAATCACAGATTTATTTTTTATTGTTGCTCCTTGGGTCTAGTACTGGGTTTCGTTTTGTTCTTAATTGAAAGGAAGACTATAAATGCAGCTATGTGCTTCCCTTTTAAAGGTTTGATCAAGCTGCCACTGCTGTCATAAGAGCCAGATTAGTCCCAGAAGAATAACCCAATATGCAACGCTGTGTAATTGTGTGTTGTTTACCTCATTACAAAAATCTAACCCATCAAATAATTTTCAGCACTCCTACATAGTCTCACATCCAGCTCCCCTGGAAATGCAGCTCTGTGCTGAAAATTTCATAATAGACCAATCAGTATAACTAGCTAATTGTGATAATTGGATTTTTTATATAATTGTCTTCTCTGTTAGATGTTTTTCCTTCTGGCTCAGTTCCTTATGCCAAGTTTCTCAAAAGTAGTTCGCTAAATTAGAATTAACCTGCTATGATCTTTCTTCTGATTTCTGCTAAGGAGGAGTGAAAAACTCATTTAGAAATTCTTGGCTTCTTTCTATTGATCTCTAAGGGTTAGGTTATCATTCATTTCTTGAGTAGTAGCAGTCTGTGTGCCATCAACAGAAGGTGGTTTATTTAATTTCTGTTTAGATCTATTTCAAGGCATCTAGTGGCCATGCTGGTAGATAATAAAAAATTATTTTTATAGTTGCACAACAGTTCTGTATTGTTTTGGGAGCTCATATTTACAGGCTCCATTTCTTTTCATTTGCTCAAATAGCCACTTTTTATTTGAATGTCCAATGTTTACTGCCATAATCAATTACTGATACCAGAATTAATGTTGGCTTTGTTCTGCCGACTCTCTGTCTTTTGTTTTACAACTCATTTTAATCAATTGTAGGTGTGTTCGCAATACAGAGTTCTTTCAATTAGCCCCTGCAATTCCTCTGAGGTTTTATGTCACTGGTGCCCTTTCTCAATTAACCTGGTTCTGTAGTTAACCCTTTAGCAGGCAGAGATGCTGTGAGGGGGAGATATGGAAAACCCACCTGGAATAGTTTTACAGACAGAGCTCAGTCCACTGCAGGTCAGTACGCTGGGTACCCTCAGCCAGCCAGGACACGCCTGCCCATGAGGCAGCAAGGGTGTTTGCATCTTTATTATCCATTACTGGTTTGATTTGATGATGATAATTTCAAATTCCCATGGATCTCCAAATGAAGCTGTGAGAGCAAACTGCCGGCGACACTGAGGTGCTGGAGTGTGTCCAGAAAAGGGCAACAAAGCTGGTGAGGGGTCTGGGGGACAAGTCTTATGAGGAGAAGCTGAGGGAACTGGGGCTGTTTAGCCTGGAGAAGAGGAGGCTGAGGGGAGACCTTATCACTCTCTACAACTACCTGAAAGGAGGTTATAGAGAGATGGGAACTGACCTCTTCTCCCTATTGGCAAGTGATAGGACAGAGGAAATGGGTTCAAGTTAAGCCAGGCGAGGTTTAGGTTGGATATTAGGAAAAAAATTTTCACTGAAAGGGTTATCAAAGACTGGAACAGGCTGCCCAGGGAAGTGGTGGATTTGCCATCCCTGGAGGTGTTTAAAATAAGGGTAGACGTGGTACTTGAGGATATGGTTTAGAAGTGGTTTTGTCAGGTTAGGTTAATGGTTGGACTTGATGATCTTAAAGGTCCCTTCCAACCTCAACAATTCTATGATTCTATGATCCTACCAAGAGATTATCATTGTCACCTTGGCCAGGATTAGCCATGTGGGGCTGCACTGGGAAGCTGGGGGCTGTACCCACGACTGAGCTCATCTCACTCTCACAACACCATCCAGGAGGGCTTTGCCGAACTGGGGGTAAACCAGCAAATAAACAAAAACAGCAGGCATAATTCAAGACCACATCAATATGACTGTATCCTAAATGACCTTTTTGAGGATCAAAGGATTCTTCACAGGTTTTAGTTGTCATCAGTGGTGCAAGCTAACAAAGTTTCAAAAACACAAGCATTCAGCTTCCAGAAATTAGTCTAGCAGCGTGATGTGGCCTATTTGGTAGAGTGAGTCTACAAATGAGCTATGGACCCAGGCTGTAACACCAGCAAAGCGAAATGTTCTGAGAAAGAAAGCAATAGACATTTATCTGTGCTGAGTTTACCCTGAACAGGGTAAAAATAGGAAAGAGGTGATGAGTGGAACAGGATTTAAATTAATCTATCATCTTAGATGATATTTTAAATCTCAGCTCATAAATCTTGTTACTTATGTCCAGTTAGATCATGCCACTTGCTTATCTCAAATTTGTCTGGAGATTTGTCAGGAGGATCATGGATGTACAAGTGAGAAAAATAGGGATGTGCAGGAAAAAAAACATAAATTTTACTTAAAACATAATTTTATAGCTTAGCCCAGGTTTTCCTTTTTGATACTTTTTTGTGCTTGGAGACAGACAGGAACCCATAATTTTTTAGGGAATTAGAAATATTAGGCATGTTGCCAGTTCTGCTCCATTTTGGGGGACAGTGCCAGGTTGCAGCTACTTTTAACAAATGCAGAAATATGATCCCTGAGACCCCTCTCCAGCTGCACGTATTTGGCTTTGCCATACCTATAACAGCTTGTGGCAGCATGATGCTGTGCCGGGGCAGGGCTGTACCAGGCATGGGGCACGTGGGTCAACTCAGCAGGAACACTGCTCTCATCCCGTGTCCTGCCTCACCACAGGCAGCTTCATATCACATATAAGCATCTTGTAGGCTTGCTGCTGAGCAAGCCCCCAAGCTCAGCCTTGAGTAGCAGGGCACAAGGGGAAGAGGAAAATGGTATAAATCCAGTTACAATAAAAGGCCTTTAAACCTTAAAGGTCTTTTTTAGATGAATATGCTCTCTCTTTCTTTGCCAACATGCACAGAGTGACCATGTTGACCATATGTTGATGTCCAAGATCTGATTCCTGCTAGAACTCAAAAACATCCTTGGAAGAGCTGTTCACTAAACTTTATGAGGCTATTTTTTCTCTCACCTATGCTCCGGTAAACCTGATACCTAATCCACAGGTTTTAGTTGAGAGACTCATCTGATTTACAACACTTACTAGGAAAAGAGCATAGTTTTGTGTAGGAACAAGTCCTACTTAGGTGAGGCATGAAGAGAAAATGCCCCTCCCTTGTTCTTGTGTAGGAGATGGGCTTCAAGTGACAGATATTATAGGGGCTGTAACGTCAGATTATCGGGTAACCCTATCCACTGCAAGATTTGACTGGGAAAATGAAACAAGAAATGTCTTTTTACTGCTTTATGCTTTATCATTAAAAAGCTGAGTACTGAAACACTTAGCTGTGGTTGGTTGAGGATACCCAGGGTCTGCTCTTTGTCTTCCAAAGGTTCTTGGCAACTTGAAGGAATGTGATCAAATAGTTGTCTTGAAATTGCATTATGAAGTTGCATTGTGTGTTGGAATGTAACAACAGAAATGCTTGTGGGATCACACCAGAGTGATTAAGACATAAAGGATGGCCAAGAGCAATAATTGTTTGAAAGACAAAAAAACGTCATATTAACACAAAATTCAACATCCTCCGTCTTGTGCAATGTTCTGTGTTTTCAACTTTAAACATGTCTATTCATAGTGAAGATATCATATTACATGTTGTCATCACTCCTGTGTTCTTTGCATTGCAGGCTGGAAAAAGACAGTTGGTAAGCTGGGATTTGGACACGACCTGGGTGGATTTTGTCCAGTTTTACATCCAGATAGGAGGAGAGAGTTCTTCATGCAATAAACCAGACAGCAGAGAAGAAGGTGTGCTGCTGCAGTACAGCAATAACGGTGGGATCAACTGGCAGCTACTAGCAGAAATGTATTTCTCTGACTTCAGCAAACCCAGGTATAATTTTGGTCTAAATTAAATGCATACCGCATCAGCTCTTTAAAAAAAAAAAAAACACAACTATTTCTCAATTTATGAAAACATGAATAATAATTTCAGGGTATAATGCTTAAAAGCCGTCATTATATGGAAACTTTTCCAGGCTGCCACAGTAAACTCCTGTCACCAGGAAGGAAAAATCTAATGAAAGTGGGCCTTAAAAAAACTGAAGTAAAATATAGTTTCCAATCACACACCTCCCGTATGAAACATGACTAAAATGCTAATATCTGCAAAACATTAGCAAACAAATACAGAACTCACCCAAAAGAGGTGTAGAAATCTGCCATTTCCTCTAACTCTGGTTTCAGATCTAATGAACAGGTATTAATGTCACATACAACAAAAACTCCTTTAAGGAAGTATTTAAGGAGGAGAAGAAATCATGTTCAGCATTTCAAATTTGATGTAAGATAGCTTGTCTGTGAAAATTTAAATTGCATTTATCTGCATGGGTATTAACGTGACTTCTGTTGCCTGTAGTTCATGTCTTTCAATATGTAAGTAATTTCATCTTCTCATCTTGTCATTTTGCATTGCAATGAACAATGTTTTCAGAAGGACTTCTGTAACTCAGCAAACTGTCCTTTTCTAAAGGTGATCTAGGCACTTGGAAGTATAAAGCCATAGAACAGAACAGAACAGAACAGAATAGAATAGAATAGAGTAGAAAGGACTATTTCAGTTGGAAGGGACCTACAGCGATCAACTAGTCCCACTGCCCAACCAATTCAGGGCTGACCAAAAGTTAAACCATGTTGTTAAGGGCATTGTCCAAATGCCCCTTAAACACTGACAGGCTTGGGGCATTGATCACCTCTCTAGGAAGCCTGTTCCAGTGTTTGACCACCCTCTCAGTAAAGAAATGCTTCCTAACGTCCACTCTAACCCTCCTCTGGCACAGCTTTGAGCCATTCCCACACATACTATCACTGAACACCAAGGGAGAAGAGATCAGCACCCCGTTCTGTGCTTCCCCTCCTCAGCAAGCTGTAGAGAGCAAAGATGTCACCACCGCTCAGCCTCCTTTCCTCCAAACTAGACAAGCCCAAAGTCCTTAGCTGCTCCTCATAGGACATCCCTTCCAGCCCTTTCGCCAGCTTTGTTGCCCTCCGTTGGATGCATTCAAGGACCTTCACATAATTCTCAAATCGCGGGGCCCAGAACGGCACACAGTATTCAAGGTGAGGCCGCACCAACACTGAATACGGCGGGATAATCACCTCTTTCAATGGGCTGGTTATGCTGTGTTTGATGCACCCCAGGATGCGGTTTGCCCTCTTAGCTGCCAGGACACCCTGCTGACTCCTGTTGAGCCTGACCAGCACCCCCAGATCCCTTTCTGCAGGGCTGCTCTCCAGCCACTCCTCTCCCAATTTATACTTGTGCCTGGTGTTACTCCATCCTAGGTGCAGAATCTGGCATTGGGACTTGTTAAATTTAATCCCATTAATCATAGCCCAATGCTCCAATCTATCTAGATCCCTCTGCAAGGCACCTTGTCCCTCAAGAGGCTCATCAGCACCTCCCAGTTTGGTATCATCAGCAAACTTGCTTATGGTGCATTCACCTCCTGCATCCAGATCATTGATAAATATACTGAACAGCATTGGCCCTAAAATTGAACCCCGAGGAACACCGCTGTTGACCGGTCACCAGCCAGATGTAGCCTCATTCACTACAACAAGAGCTCTGCCCTTCAGCCAGTTCTTCACCTGGCGCACCATGAACCCACTCATCCCACAGTTGGACAACTTGTCCGGAAGGATGCTGTGAAGGACAGTATCAAAAGCCTCACTAAAATCCAGAAAAACGACATCCACTGCCTCCCCTTCATCCCCTAGGTGGGTGGTTTAGCCTGTACTTTGTCAAAATTACAGGACGCATCCACACATACTGAAACCTTCATCACTGGACTATCCGATACATTATTTTTAGACAAAACATTTGCCCTTCTAAGTAACCAAGAGTGATGGTCCTTACTGAATACAGCTATACATATTTATTTTTCTGCTGCTTCAAATGTGGTCCAGATCTGATTTTCCAATTCCTTATTTTCCAACACATAAATCTAGGAAACCTCTGGAAAAGAAGGTTCCCTGTAGCCCTGAACAATTCCACCACCTCTCTCTGCCTAACCAGCAAGTGAAGCAGGGTCCGTGGTACAAAATAACATGGAGTATAAAGAAAGAGTACTGAAAGGAGTATATGTATAAATGCATATATGTAAGGTGTCTCAAATAGGACTGAACAAGTAACTAATTACTGTACTTTTTAACATAAGTATGATAAGGTTTGAAACTTTAACTTTTATTTAGCATCATTTTTGTAAGGTGTTTCCTAAGATGAACATAAAGCAAACTATCTGAGAAGACCTAAAGTTCTTTTATGAAGATCCATATAGGAGGGCTGAAATATTTTTATCCACAGCAGAAAACTCTGCTGCATAATCTATTGCATTGTAGTAGAAGTATGTTTTTGTCTACAAATAGGACCAACCAGCAGAAGAGAATGAGGAATGAATTTTGCCAGCGTATTTCACTATTACTTACTGGCACCAGAGGAACATCAAGACTTGCTGAACATGTATCAGCTGAACAGTTTAATTCAAAGCTGAAGAATTCAAATCAGTTCCTTATTGTGTGAGGCAATATAGTAATAAAGAGTGAAAAATAGCCATTGTCTTAAAGAGTTTACATTCTCCACAAACAAGAAGGACAAAGAAGGCTTCTTGATATGCAGTGTATAAATAGGTATCCAGATATGTAGGAGATTTCTGAGGATTTCTACATGTAAGATAGACACTGGCCTTCCAGCCTCTTTTCCCTGTTCACTGGTATTTCTCCCATTTCTCTACAAGCTGTGCTCCCTAAAGTTCTGCTGAATTTCTGTTCTTCAGGTTTGTCTATCTGGAGCTGCCGGCTGCAGCCAAGACGCCTTGCACCAGGTTTCGCTGGTGGCAGCCCGTGTTTTCAGGGGAAGGGTATGATCAGTGGGCCATCGATGACATCATCATTTTGTCAGAGAAGCAGAAGCACATTATTCCTGTTGTTAATCCCACTTTACCACAGGTAATAAGCAAAAGCAGGCTGTGGGCATCCCCACGAAACAGGAACCATGCTCTCTGTTAGCAGACTTTTCTTTGAGTTTAATATTCTTTGAAAATACTGGGTGTGTTTAAAGAAACATCTGCAGTGTTTGCAGCTGTGTCTCTCTGTGTGGGAACAACCTGGGGCTTACCCCAAAACCATCAGGCTCCTAATCTTTGTGATAGAGGATGTAATTATGTATCTCCTCAAAAATTCAGAGCAGACATTTTTGGGAATTATGTTTTTTTAAAAATGACAGAAAATACAAATTGCAAAATTAGAAAGTTGATCATTTTGGAAATTATCCTGAAGTCACACTGCAAGGTGATAGTACTTGTGGCTTTCCTTTTCATTTCTAACAGAACTTCTATGAAAAGCCAGCATTTGATTACCCTATGAACCAGCTGAGCGTGTGGTTAATGTTGGCCAACGAAGGGATGACCAAAAATGAAAGTTTCTGCTCTGCCACGCCCTCTGCTATGCTCTTTGGTAGATCAGATGGAGACCGGTTTGCAGTGACTCGAGATTTAACTCTGAAGCCTGGATATGTCCTGCAATTCAAGGTATTCCTTAAACATAAATCCCTGCAGAATATCAGTAAAACTGCCCTTAGTCAATACTTGCAAGGTGTCACTGGGGCCACAGTTCGAAACAAGGTGCTAAATTATACCTCTGTGTAAAAAGACGTGAAGGGTGTAAGTACGAATTCATACAGCACAAAATATCATGCTGCTTTCTTTAAGGGTAGGTAAAACCTCGGAGCAGGAGAGCTTTTTTACCCCTCTGGAGAAGTTTTAAAGCTCATTGTTCTTCAGCACGTTTCAGAAGCGGGTTGAAGTGACTGTCGTTATATTCGAGTCAGTACTCCGAAATGCTACTGCACTATCAAGGGAAAAAGGATTTATCCCATCTGGGGCTCCATGACTACAAAAGCTCCAATGTGGTTTGTGTACATTTTTTGTGTTTTAAACTATTTAAGGACTTACAAGCTGCTCTGTACTCCAGTGTGGGGTTTTCATATAATTTACTTTTATTGTGTCAATGAATATAGGCTCCAATTAGCATTCTCTTCTTTAAAGGGCTTACAAAAATTTCAGTGGTCTGACAATACATCAGAATATGGGCTCCAAACAAAGTGTATTTGCTTTGACAAGCTCTTGTTTCTGAACCCTAATCAAAATTTTATTGAGTTTATAATGAAATCCCATTGGTGAATTCTGGAGGTTGGTTGCAATGCAATTTTAATGAGCTCACTACAAATACATGGTCCTTACATAATTGGTGGATACAGACACTGAATAATTTACAAGTGGAATTATTAAAGAGATCAGATGTTTACAGGCAGCTTTTCAAATATAATTCCCACAGTTCTATAAATAGGAAAGTTAGTTAGAAATAATGGGATTTGTAAAATAATCTCATTTCATCAAAAAGTTATGCTAATTAAATGCTATACAGACTGAGGGGTTGCGGTACAATTTCTGAGTGAGTATTACTTGTAGTTTTATACTTTAAACTGTCTAAACCCCCCAAAATATTTCAATATATAAGTACGATTTAGCCTGGAAAAGATGCTATTTGCCTCTTCACCGCTTTCCTTTATTTCAGTGACTAATTCTCCATTCTGTAGGTTTGATGATCAACAGCATTTCAAAAGTTGTTTACTCTAAAAAAGCAATACTTAAAAATATTTTACACACCTTCCATCACTGAAACACTCGGCAATGTAGCATATATATACAAAACAGAAACATGTATCAGAGAACAGTGAGTTCTTCTTTATAAAGTCTATTATTTAAGGCCTGAATTTATATGCCTCTCTTTTTTGGAAAGCTTTTAAACTGGCCTGCACGTAAATGTGTTAGTCCTATTTGCATGCTTTAATTTTAAACATATGGTTAAATGCTTTCCTGAGTTTGTGAAATTTCCATTTTAAATAGCTGCCTGGAATAATTTTGCATTGATAAACTCAAAGACAGTAATTTGTCAAAATTATTTCATTTTACATGAATGATTTTGTTTTACATTTTACACTCTACAGCTCAAGTAGAATTTCTGCAATAAAATAATGAAAACTAATATTTTTCTGATAGCTTGAAAAATAAAATGGAAAACTTGAAATCAGCAGTTGATTTTTGTCTTGGTTACATTTCACGTTTTAATATGTGTTTTTCTACTTCATCCAATTTTGCTCTATTCTGGGGTCCAAACCACAGTGCCAATTCCCAGGCGTGATTTCTGCGGGGCCAGTGACTAGGCTGTGGTCAGGGCTCGCAGCCCCGGGCAGGGGGAACCTGGAAGTCAGGCTGATCCTCTGGGCACGTTGGGTGGACTGCAGATGGGATGGGTCTCAGGGGATACACCTCTTCCCACTCCTCCCGGGCGTGAAGGTGCCTGCGCAGAGTTTGCTGTTTGTGGCCTACAGTGCACCAGGACGTTTGAAAAGTTCTTTGCACATTTCAGCGTGCTGAACTCAGCAACCTTAATGAAGGGATAGTGGGAATTTTTACCGAGAAATGTGATATACGTGTAGGAAGCAGACTCCAAGCATCAGTCACCGTTTGCCAGGAGGGTTCCAAGCAAATGTTCAGAGCGCTAAGCCTCCCAAGCCAAAAAGTCAAAGGTGTTTCGCAGCCAATAAATACCGATAACAGCGCAGCCTTCTTCAGCTCGTATCTGATGCTCTGCTTTTTCGCAGCTGAACATTGGTTGCACCAGCCAGTACAGCAGCTCTGCTCCCGTCCTGCTCCAGTACTCGCACGACGCTGGGCTCTTCTGGTCACTGGTGAAGGAGGGCTGCTACCCTGCATCTCCGGGCACGAAAGGATGCGAGGGAAGCTCCCGGGAGCTGAGCGAGCCAACCGTGTATCACACAGGAGACTTTGAGGACTGGACAAGAATTACTATAGTTATCCCCAGGTCGCTTGCAGCCAGGTACTGTACATTGTAAACCAGTGATGCCAGTGGTACCCGTGAATTAGCTGCCTCTGCTTTGATGCTACATTAGGAAAAAGTTACAAGCTGTGAATAAAAGCAGTGTTAAAAATTGGCAGATCTGGGAAAAATGTACTGTGCTTTCCAAAATGGGAGAAGCTTTTCATTTTAAAGGTGCCAGAATGGTCTGTAAAATTAAAGTACAAAGCAACAAGGAACCTAGAACATATTAATTTGACATCGGTCTCTTCATCATGGTGCTCTCTGTCTTTACGCATATAAGTTAGGTCAGAGGCACCAGCAAGAGAGTCATAAGTCACTTGGATCGAATAAGCCATTTGAACAGGATTAATTTTACAGTTACCACTGGGCAAAGAAACCCTAGATGGGTATTTGATCTGCTGCGTAATGTGCCGTGTCATTGAAGGCAGGCGGGACAGCCAAAGTCAAAGGAAGGAGGAATGATAGGCGTGCTCATCTGCAAGCGCAACCTCAGCATCGGGTTAATACAGATGAGAAAGCATCAGGCAGTGGAAGAGACAAATAGGCCTTGAAATCAGGAGGCTTTTCTCAATCTTACTTGGATTTGGCTGCAGTTTCTCCCTGTCCTTGCTCGCTGTCTTACGGGAGCCCCTGGCCGTGCCCCCGCTGCCTCCTGCCTCTCTGCCCCAGGCAGCCGCTCTCGGGCTGCCCCCGGGGTTCAGCCCCGTCCTCCTGCCCCCAGCTTCTCATCCTCAAGCCCCAGCACGGATTTTGAGTATCTGGCATATTGTGTAGCAGGGGAGCCGGTGCCTTTGCTGCAAGGAGTAGAAATAGCAGCGTGTACCGTAACAAGTTTGTCTTTTCTTCAGTAATTAGCCAATAAAAACAGGTGCCAAATTGCACAGATCTGACACCAGCTGATTTGATTTACCCAAAACAAGCAGAGCAGAATCAATAGCAGCAATCTGTTTGGCATTATGTTCAGTAATGTGATCAGGAATAAGAAGCTCATGCTAATACATTTAAAATGTAAGTATTGTGAGTACGATGAGAGTCTCAGCATGTTGAAAACTGAATTCGTTGTGGGTCACTTTGGAAATCATGGTTCATGGATTATTTGGAGAGCATCTCATTTCATCAGTTGGTACAAAGCACTATCATGATGATCAGCTACCTACCAAATCCCCGTGCAAAGCAGGAAAAAAGCAATGTATTTATATTTTAGCAAGAGTAGCGAGGAGGATCTTAGTTAATCCACAGGATTGGCAATGAGATTTTAAATCTGTTCCCATCTCCGGAGCTCCTATAAAATGATTCAGCTAAAAGTTGAATACTGAAAATTAATTACCAAAATATTTTTTCTTCAACTAATTTCCTATGCAGTGGGTCAGCTGGAGTAACTTAGTGTAGGTTCAGTGAAGTCCCTGGAGCAATTTCAGTTATACAAGTTAAGGATTAGATCACTGTTTTCCAGGAATTTCATGTTGTCATCCAGGAATAAAAACTTAGTATTTCTGTCCACATGTCCTGTAGGACGCGTTATTTGCCATTATTTTTAGAAAGTAGATGATTTTTCTTCTATCTGAATTACTCAAAGGTTTTTTACTCAAAATTGTAAAATCCTACAATAAACTCTGCGTCACTGCCATTACTGAGTTCCTTTCATAAGTACTGTAAGAAATGAAGTTCTGGGATTTTTATATGTAATTAGCAGTTCAGGTTGACCTGAGTAGTGAAAGGCATCTTCAGAGCCATGTCTAATCATTCACTCTTGTTGAGAAAACCATGTTTCTGTTCTTTGCATCACAATGGTGGATACGGGCCAGAGAAATAGAAGTAGTCAAAATACATCCAAAAAATATGGAAAAAATATCCTTAAGGGAAGCTGCAGAAAATGTAGGATGTCAGAAATATTTTCCAGGCATCCATTTGCATCTTATTTGCAAATGGCTAATTTAGGAAAAGCTCCTTTTAATCTTAAACAAGGAGCAGTAGATATTGAAGCCGGGAATAGTAATACTGTGCCCTTCATCGTTGTTTCTCTACAGTAAGACGCGATTCCGCTGGATCCAGGAAAGCAGCTCCCACAAGAGCGTGCCTCCTTTCGGCTTAGATGGCGTTTACATTTCCGAGCCTTGCCCCAACTACTGCAACGGTCACGGGGACTGCGTCTCGGGGGTCTGCTTCTGTGACCTGGGCTACACAGGTAAGACAACCCTTCCTAGGTGGGATTACAGTAAGCATTGGCTGCGTTAAGGCTGTAAATCCAGCATCTTATTTTTCCTCTCTGATATTCCTGAAGAATATATGGTGACATAAATTTCATGGGCTGCCAGCAAGAATCTCTTCATTTTGTTAAATAAAATTCAGCACAGGCAAAACAGAGCAGCTGAAGGCAGCAGACACCGGTGATGTTTCTGGCAACTACAATCTTTTGAACATCACCATCTGTATGAATGGGAAGGGACTAGCGATAAAAGAGAAAACAAAACAAAATATTATAAACTAAAAAGTCTGCTTAAAAGCCTTTGGATCATCTTCAAAAGAATTGCTGCTGTTTCTGAGTCCCCTGGCCATCAGATGGCATGGGACCAGGAGGGAACATATGTTCTGACAGGCCCTTCTGTGGAAAATTCTGCTCACTTGTGGTTTCAGGGGCTTTTATGCTGAAATAAAAAATAATAAAAAAAACCCCAAACTCTAACCCAACAAAAAAAAACCTGCAGTGATTGACACAACCAGTTGCACACTGCACTCTTTTCAACCCTCTATACCAACAAAGCAATAAGCTAACATCTTTTGTTCATTTTTTTGCAAAGTAAATAAAAGGATAATGTTTTTGTTTAGATAAAATGCCTTATCAACATAAGGCATGGCTGTTTTTCACCTCGTGAAATAAGCCATCTTAGAGTTTACAGGAAGAGGTCTTATTCTGCCTACGAAAATTTGTAAAGAGGGTTTAAAAAGGCACAATCCTCTCATCAGGGCATTTTCTTATAAAAGCCCGGTACTTTCTCATCTGTGGATGCAACAGAACCATCTGCCAATGTACTGTATCTGACCTTTACTCTGTTCAGCACAGTTTCACCAAAGCATCTCCCATATATTTTTTTTTTTTCTTAAAGCATCGCATGGAACCTGTGTGTCTAATGTGCCTAATCACAGTGAGATGTTCGACAGGTTTGAGAGGAAGCTAAGCCCTCTCTGGTACAAGATAACAGGAGGTCAGGTTGGGACAGGCTGTGGCGTGCTCAGTGACGGAAGATCTCTGTACTTCAATGGACCTGGCAAAAGGGAGGCGAGGACTGTTCCCCTGGACACCACAAATATCAGGTCAATCCTCAGTGCTGCTTCTCACAATTGTCTGTGTATTCATGTTGTCTCCTCTCAGCTATTGCAAGTATAGATGTCAGAAGGTGAGAAATGTTTTTTGGGTAATCGCAACCTGTGCAAGAAATCTTAAAGGCAGAGAAACTACTTTTTTTGTTCATTCTGGTTTACTATTTCCTTTTCTTGAGAGAGAGCACTTAGGTTAGAAACAGTGGAATATCAGCATAAAAAAAATATGAACTCTTTATCCTTCTGAGAAGGTGGTTTGCATTGTGTTCTAGATGGACAGGCAGAAGACGTGGTCTTGAGACTGCACGAAACCTAAGACTCTGCCCGTAACTGGACAGAAAAACTGCCTTTCCCCAGACTGCGTGGAATTGCAGGCACACCGATGGCTTAGCAATGAGCTGTTGTTTACTTGCCAGATGTTGCGAATTAGTCCACTTGTCAGAAGTGTAAAAAAAATGGAATGTGAATCGTTTCTGTGTAGCCAAGAGGCTAACAAGCTTTACCTCTCTGCCTGCTACCACTGAATCCTGCTCCGCTGGTAGTAATTATCCTTTTTGTCTCAAATTGTCTAACTGGTTAATGTAATTAGGATAAACAAAGGGCTGTTAATTCAAACCATTATTTAGCCTGGAGTTTGCTGCTGCATTGTCCAGTCTCATGAGGGATGACGCACTTGAAACCTTGCCCATCCTACAATTGTATCAGTTAGCTTAATAAAAGATATTTCTCCTGACAAATGCTGCTCGAAGAGTGAGTAATGCCATGATTTGCTGCATTATTTAATTTGTGGGCTCATTCAGCAAAGACTGGCCATAAGTTAGGGCTACCGCTCTCCGGCTCAGACAAGTGGTGCTCCTTAGGGCAGCACAGGCGCTGCGGCTTTGGGGACATCCTTAGCTGCTCCCAGCACTGAGCAGCGCAGCACCACCTGTCTTTCCTCCATCCCCTGCATGTCTGACAAATTGTCCTCTGGCAAAGATGTGAATTATTTATATAATTATGTAAATTACTTAATAATTAAATTAATTAATTGTTTGGCAAATATGCTTTGGACAAGTACATGTTTGCACTAGAACTCTGGGAAGATCTGAGCACTTTTCTCTTTCACCGTCTTTTTAAGTCTCATGTTATTAATCCTGTGAAGCATAATATTGGAAGTAACAACATCATCGAGAAGTCTGTATTCAAATGGTATTTCTGAGTTATTCTTTCTTTCCTGGAGAAATCTTTTTATAAAAGAAAAGGATTTTCTTTAGCTTTAAGATTACTTTGAAACCACTTTTAATGCCAGATATTCATATTTATAGCTTTCCATTTTTATAGAGTTTGAACCATTAAAAAGCCAAAACCAGTTTTAAAATACTGAGCAATGCTCTTTCTTGACTTTTTTAATCTATGACTATTTCCATTTTGCATGAAAACATGGTCATCTGACATCTCAAAACTGCCCCGAGAATGGAAATGGCCAGAGGGACACCTGATAAGAAAATTTAAGATCCCTCTTCTGAGCACGTGCTCACCATGTGAGCTGCTCTCCTGCTGCAACTGATCATTTTATCAAAATAAACCAGCACTGAATTTTTTTATAAGCATCACAGTGAGCAGCTTAACTTCCTTGAGCAAGTCAAGTTTGACACCACATCCCTGGGCTGTTTGCTAGACAGAACAAAAGCACCGGTCATCTCAAACACAAACGGGACTGTTATCAAATTTTTGGTTTCTTCAGCCACGCATGTGCTCAAGGGTAGGATCCATCCTTGGACTCCTTGGAACATGAACTCCTTAGCCTACAGCAATTACCCCAGGCTGCTTTTATGCTAAAAGGAAAGAAACAGCTACTTCAAAAGGGCGATGCAACTCATCATAAAATAGGGTTGGCTAAGGCCATTTCTTTGTCTTCTGGAAGCAGGTATTTTTGTCATTAATTATAAGGAAATCTGGTTTGATCATGTAAGACTTAGACATCCAGCCTTCAGACACCTTGCTTAGAACAGGTGCATCCCACTTTAATATTTGAGACCATCCGTAACATTAACTGGGTCTTTTTTCCTAGAAGCAAAGACAGACGAAGTTAGTGAGAGTGTGAAGGGTTAACTGAAAGACCCATACCCTAAAAAGAAAATAATTCCTCAGCCTAGAAATTTTTTCTGTTATTGGAGCTAAAATTAATGGCACTTGAAAGAGGAGATTAGAGGGAAGCACTTTTTCCCGTTTTGGTATTACTTTTTGCATTCAGTAATTCTTTGCATAGAATTCGGTTATCTTGTTAGGGGTCATCTTAGCCCCTGCACAGTTATCTTTTATTTGTGTGGGGGTTTTTTGGTTGGGGGGTTTTGGTGACTGAGTAAACAGCAGGAAAATATGCCTTGAAAGACATACTGTTAGATAGGTGGCTTGAGGGTTGTGAATAGGAAGGCTGAAACTCCTGCAGTAGTTTTTTAAGCTTCTTATTTTTCAGGTTAATAGTGTTTTCCCAGACCTTTTAAGATCTTGTTTCATTAAATCAGGCATGGAAGAGCAAAAAATTGAAAAATACTGCAAGACATTAACGTTTTATTTTCATTCTGAATTCCTGCAGACCTACCTATGCATATTCCCTATCATCTTGCTGCAGTTACAGCTTTTTGAATGTAAAGAGTAGATTTTCTGTAAGGAATGTAAAGATTTTTTTGTTCTTTTTTTTGTAAGAAGTACAAAACCCCTTTTTGCCCTTGCCCTTCTCTTCCCAGAGGAGTGGGGTCCCCGGGGGCTTGGTGCTCCCGGTTCGCTCTGCTCCGAAGGGGACGAGATTTGCCGGCCCGAGGTGCCTGGTGCTGCTCAGGGAAGCAGCCCAACAGGGCACCGCCAGACTCAGGAGTCATGCTAAGAGCATTTAAAACTAAAGCTTGCTCCCTGATCATAAGCAAGCACTCAATGTTTAGCATATACATTAAGTGCTGTCATAATCTTGGCTTTGTTTTTCCTGTTGTCTCCTTATTCCTTTATATGATTGACTACATTTTTTTCGCAGACATTAGGAGAATGTCCCATAGCACTAAGAAAGCTGCAAGAGTCAAAACTCATTACACCCAGACTATTTTTTGCCCTACACTTCAGAAACCCCCTGGAGTCTCTCCATCCCTTCCCTTTTGCATGGCCCAGTGCACCAAAGGCACAATTTCACCAGCAATATTTCCATCCTCCCAACTGAAAATATGATACCTGGATGCATTTCGGTGCTACTGCCTCCCATTTTGATGGCCGCTCCCTTATGACACTCTTCACTATCTGTTCAGTGAGAGCATTTACACACGCAGCCTACCTGGCAGCTAGATAAAATCCATGGAATATATATATATATTTTTTTCCAAGCGGTGACATCTGGCTTGTTAGCTGACTTGGCTCCTGTCTGCATTTCAGACTCTGTTGCTAATGACTGTGCAACCATCCCACAGAGCTGTTCTGGGTCAAACGCTTACAGATCAGATGGGCTGATTCACCCTTCTGTAGAAAGGTGGTTTTTTTGGTCTTTTGTTTCTGCTTTTTACCGATCTTTACATTGGGCAAGCATAAAAGAGAATTTCATCATAGAACTGTAAATCTTTTCACCTCTGAGGCTGCTGTCTGGCGTTTTATTGCCTGAATACTGTCTCAGACAACAGAGCTGCAGCAAACAGTAGGACGTACCTGGCTAAACAGTGTAATACTCTCAGCCTGTCTGTTCTTGAGCTGTCTATGGGGTTATGTTATGAATGAGACAGATTAGTATATTCTGGCTTCTCCTATTCCCTATGGATATACAAAATATCTCACATAGGAGATAGCAATTTCAGTAACAGAACTGGAGTGGGGTTGGTTTTAGAATCGGAAGAGGATCGTGACAATGTGTATGTAGCAGTGGGTGAGGGAAATTGGAGTCCTAGCTGCGTTGAGCTGCCTCTGGCTGTAGTTGTATGGCTTGTCTGTGATTTTACTGATGTCACTACAAATTAGGACCAAATCCCCTGAAGTGAAAAGAGTTATCCTCATGGGGAGTTACTTGAGTGACAAGTCAAGCCTTTTTTCTTCACATAGAGACACAAATTCACCTTGTAAATTAGTATTTAAAAAAAAAAAAGAAGTTATCTACAAGCAGTATAATTAACGAAAAAAAAATATATTCCATGGGTTTTATCTAGCTGCCAGGTAGGCACTGTGTGCGAATGCTCTCACTGAACAGATAGTGAAGAGCGCCATAAGGAACAGGCCATCAAAGCAGTAGAATTAACGAAGCCTTGTTTCTTTTGTATTCTTTTTTCTTCCAAAACCTCTGCTTGACAATGACTCGGTCTCTCCCTATGTGCTCCACGAAGATACACCCATCACAAGGGACAAGCATTTGCTTCCCAAAAACATCACCTCAACGAGCACTCCAATAGTCACAACACAACAGGCAGGCATCATCCTAAGTCAAAAACTGGCTAGGAAACAAGGAGAATGGCATCGCCAACTTTTGGCATGCAAAAGCTCAGCATGGGAACAAGTCAGGAGCTGTTTTGGGTGTGCAATACAGACAACCTGTGAAGAAGACATAGATGAGGGGGCGATGGCATTCTCAGCCGTCTCAATGTTCTTTACAGTAGTTATGACCAGATAAGATGGAGACAACTGTTGGAGAGATGCAATGAAATTCAGTGAGTGAGCCACGGGACATTAATTAAAACAAATTGCTGTTCTACAGCACAATAGTACATACCTAAGAGGAAATGTAAACTACTTTGACACCACAAAGTCACAATTAAAAATATCAGTTCAGCAAGGGTACCAGGGCATCACTGTAGATTGGAAAAAAAATTGACAATGTTTTGGAGCACAAGGATGGGATAATTACTAATTAAAATATAGCTAGATAGGGATGTTCAAGGCTTAGCCAAAATTCTGTCAATAAAACCAGCGACACTCTCTCAAAGGGATGTTGCGGCTTTAGAAGAGTTGTAGAAAATGGTTATGGGAAAAATCAAGGACATGAAAAACTTTCATGCAGAGCAACAGATGAAAATGTTGCCATTGTTTACTGTGGAAAGGAGGAGGTGAAGGTAGGGATGTGATAAAAGCACCGACTACAGGGAAGGTTGCAAGAAAGGCAGATCAGGAACATTTTTTTCCCCCATCTCATGACATGAGAACAAGAGGATTTTCAATGAAATTAAAGTGTGTGAGTTCAAAATCAAAGGGTCTATTTCACAAAATGTCCAATAAACTCTTTTCACTGAAAATTATTTATATCAAAAATTTAAGGACCAAATAGGGATTGGTGGTTTACTGATGATACAATAATTTTATTAAAACTCTTATATTGTATTTTGAAGCTTAAACCAATTTCCTGTTGCAAGAGGTCAAGGTAAGGTCTGATGTAAAGAGCACATTTGCCTGCTTTGGAGTTTTTGGATCTTTGTGTGAAAGAAGGAACTGCTAAAATCTGCTGGTCAGTTCAACAATACATTTATTAGGCACAGAATCAATAAACCACATCACCTTCTTCTGTCTTGGGCCCTCCACTGTTTACTATGGCAATGCTTGATTTCACTGGGAACATTACCTGATCAATAAACTTGGAATAATGATCTAACTGAAAATGCCACATTAGTTAAGAGAGGAGAGTTATCCTGACTGATCGTGTGCTATCAGAAGATAATTACACTTCTCTTTACACTTCTCTTCTACCGTGACTTTTTTAACAGGCTAGTTCAGTTTTATGTACAAATTGGAAGCAAGGCTATTGGTAACTCCTGCAACAGACCAAGAGCCAGGAATGAAGGTAAAGTCTCTTTTCCTTGGAATAAGCTTTGTGTGTTTTGGATCTTCTAAAGTGTTTTTGCCTTTTACTGCCTTTGCAAAATCAGAAAGATTGTTTTATTTTTAACATAAATCAATTGCCTCTTCAATTTTCATAAATGGTGAAGAAAACTATTTACTGTTGTTTCACAGTTACTTATTTCCACCAAACCTAACGGTGATCTGTCAATCAAAGTAAACTTGTTGAAGCTGTGATGGTTTAAGACATTTACAAGACGAGGTGTAATAACTTTTATTAGAGTACTTGATAGTGTTGGAACACAGGTAAATTTACAAGTACAGAGGACTTTCTGCAGGTCTGAAATAAAAGGAATAAAATTCAAGTTCAGGATAAAGTGGGCAACCTCCATTTCTGACCTGAGGTAGAGTTGTGTGCCTGAAAACTTTTGCAGCTTCTCAACCACACCAGTGGGTCTAGCAAAAGATTGCCTTCCAACCCAAGCTCATGCATGATTTACCTGAAATGCAAAATTATTAAGCTGCAGCTGAAAATATATTTAGTCTAAAGGAATACATTTAGTCTAAAGAAAGCTGTCTTCTCTCTTATTTTCCCCACATGCTTGGAGTTATTGGGGTAGGGGTCTGATATTTCTGTTTGGGAAGGATCAGCAGATGTTTGGGAGCAGATTTCCCCATGTAAAGTGCATGAAGACAGATCACTGGCATCTAGCAGATGAGAAAACTTCATTTTCCTCTCAGTATAAATCATTTAACATCAGTGGACTGTTTCCTGATATATGGCATTTACATTTACATACTCAGAACTGTCGTCTCTCAGCACATATTACACTGAGGGTTTGATTTTCCTCTCATTTGCACCAGTGTAAGACACAAGAAAATCCGTTATCTTTCAACATACTCCTGTATAAAAGAGTTTTAAGAGAAGAAATATACATAAGAAGTGCTTCTTTCTTGTATTATCCCCTGTGATGAGCTCATAAGTGACTTCACAATTCTGCTATGTCCTAGAATTTGCCATACCGTGTGTGAGAAATGAAGACTATTTTAAATTACCTAAATATTACAATAATTAACTTCTAAGGATGCTGTGAGCTTGCATAGATATCATGAGCATTGTGAACTACCCATATTGGGAGCCCAGCTATCAGAATTACAACTCGGCGTCCCACACAAAGTGCAAGGATACCCAATGTGAAATAAATACCGACTATATTAAGAAAGTCACATGATTCCTATGGCTTCTGTGATACAATTGTTAGTTTCCCTGAGGTTGCGCAAGATTTGATCCTTTGAGTTTGGTGAACACAAGCAAGATAATGTGTGGCAGCTGGTGAGCCCACATCACCTCTGCAGCAGGACTTTGTCCAGAAAATCCTTCTGGACCAGGAGATGACAAAAGGGTAGGGGAGATGCCAAATGTGGTGTGCACTGGATGGTGGTTGGCAGCTCCTCAGTACAGACTGAAGAGATGCCCAAAGCGGGGGTCTGTACAGTAAGACTAACTGCCTTCCTTAATTTTAAATACAGGGCTTGTCGTTCAATACACAAATGATAACGGCATCACCTGGCATTTGCTGCGAGAGCTGGACTTCATGTCGTACCTGGAACCCCAGGTTGTTTCGATAGACTTACCTCGGGAGGCCAAAACCCCTGCCACCGCTTTCCGCTGGTGGCAGCCACAACACGGTAAGCAACGCCATCCTAAAAATTCATTAAGCAGCTTTACACAACGCATGTGTCAGCGCTTCTCATGTTCTGCAGAAACCTCAGCTTACCAAAAATACAGCGTGGTGAACGGTTTGGGTGCTGTAAGAGAACATTTAGGCTTTCCTCAGTCACACTGCAGACGTTATTTTCTTTTGTAGTAACATGCAGAATAGTGGGCTTAAGAGTAAAATTGTTGAAGAGCTAAGCTTAAACCAAAGATGCTGAAGGATAACAGAGAGGGGAGGAAAAGAATATTACACAGAAAAGCCTGAATAAGCTTAGAGCGTTTACCTGAGTGTAGAGTGACCTGGGATGCAAAATGGCCTACACAATTGAATTCATTTTTTGTCTGTTTTGGAAAGGGAGGCATAACCTGGCCTTAAATCTGCCTACCTGGTGGCTCCCATCTCCCTGTTTTAATATCTCCACACTCCAAAACAGGACTCCTGTCCCCTGCCATTTCTCATGTCCCAGCGCCCTGCTCCCCTGCCTTCCGCTGCACCTCCAAAGCCCGATCAGCCTCTTCCCACATCCCCAGCTGGAAGTAAAACCCTGGCTCTGACTGATACCCGCAGTCCCTGTGAGAGCTCCTGCCTTGCGCAGGGGCACGTTACCACAACTGAAAGCGTCCTCATTCACTGTCTCACCTTTGTGCAAGGCAGCAGCTCCTGGATCCCTGCAGGAAATACAAGGTGATATTCAGAAATATAGCAAAGTATGTTTTAACAGCAATTCCCTGGGGAGAAAACCACACACAGCTTACATTCGGGTAATTATGGTATGCAGCTTCTTAGTTATCATTTATCATTTTGTTGGGTCTTTTTTATTTGTACATTTTCTTACAATAAATATGCTGGAGTTAACTGTCCTCACTAGGCAAGTGAGTAGACAAGGCATGAGGGATGTGATGTAGTTAAAAAGCTAGTTCATTTGGGAAAAATGCTGGGCAGGAACTGGTGCACCACAGACTATCGTTGTGCCACGATCATTTGCACTGGTGAGTGGTGCGGTGTCAGAGCTGTTGCTCCCTACCTGTGTCCTGCTGGTGGCTGCTTGCTCTGGAGTCACCTGGATGACATCTGTCCCTGCTCAGAGCAGTCACTCTAAGAATGCCTGATGGCAGTCCTGTGGCTCCCAGTGAGAGGGAGAGTTTATGACTGAAGGTTGAAATACCACCTTCCATACCAGTGCCCACAGGTGACAACCAATCCTCATTACAGATCCTTCGTAAATTGCCCTTTGTCTGCCACAACTCAGTGGCCCTATCAGCCATGACCCATGTTCCTCATAGTGGCAAACAAAAGTCCTGGCACATCGCTACAAGCTCGCCATTTATTGTCAAGACTTTCCTTCTTCTCCTGCAAGAGCAATGATTGTACAGTAAGATGGTGTTTTCAGCATGCTGGTAGGAAGGTGAATTGAAATGGAGGGTGTGGAGAAATGAGCTGGAGAGGATGGTGAATTGACATGCCTGTAGGCTGGAGAGCAAGAGAAGAGAGGTTTCCAGGAAGGAGAAGCTGAAGAGCACTTCTGTGAATATCATCGATATCAAGAGCCTTCAGAATTTTCATTTGTGTACTATCCTCTTCCATACAAAAGGTACTTTGGGAACTAGACAGAGGCCTTTCTGATTTAGTGTGGGGAATGGCAGGAAGGTTGTGACCCATAAAATGAAAATCCCCAACCTGCGGCGCAGGGAGTGTCTCATTCAAACACAGGGAGAGCGTATGATGATGAAGGCACTGAAGCTTGAGAAATGAAGAGGGAAATACCTGTGTTTGTTTGAAACAGAAATATACTCTGGAGTCTTGTTTAACAGTGCTCAGTCTACGTGACTGATCACTGCTCGCTGGTTGAACGCAGGATGTGGGCATAAAAAATAACTAGCAGGGACTCCACTAACCTGCCTGTTCTGCTTTTTATAGGGAAGCATTCAGCTCAGTGGGCTTTGGACGATGTCCTTATAGGGATGAATGACAGCTCTCAGACTGGCTTCCAGGATAAATTTGATGGAACTGTGGATTTACAAGCAAGCTGGTACAGAATACAAGGAGGTCAAGTAGACATCGACTGCCTGTCTATGGATACAGCTCTGATGTTCAGTGAAAACATTGGTATGTGTCAGCAAACACTGCTACATTTGTATGCACCTATTTTATAAATTATGCATGGGTCAAGTTTTTACAAGATGGGAGGTATATGCAGATTCAAGTGTATAGTAATCTGCAGGGAAGAGAAGGCTGAAAAAAAGAATGTAAAAATACAGAAAACAAATTTGAATGACAGTACTGAAAGCATATGCATAAGGTACACTTTTTCTTTCTTTTGTTTGTTCGCTTTTCCTAGGAAAACCTCGTTATGCCGAGACTTGGGACTTCCATGTATCAGCCTCCACTTTTCTGCAGTTTGAGCTGAGCATGGGTTGCAGCAAGCCATACAGCAATTCCCATAGCATTCACCTGCAGTATTCTTTAAACAACGGGAGAGACTGGCGCCTGGTGACAGAGGAGTGCGTCCCTCCAACCATCGGCTGTCAGCACTACACCGAGAGCTCCATCTACACTTCAGAAAGATTCCAAAACTGGAAAAGAATTACGGTCTACCTTCCACCTGCAACCAAGTGAGCGCTGCTCTTCTGGCTGTTTGATATAGGTTTTGCTGATTTAATTTGAGCGAGCATCCCCCAGCTTGGGAATTTTCTGCATGTCTTTTAAATTATTAAATGTGTGTTGTCACGCCATTGGAATTTTAAATTTCACTTCAAAATATTTCATCAGATATATTGTGAACTGCAGGAACTTAAGGAAGCGACAACTTTGGATGAGTGAATTCTTAAGTATCACCTATAATCTATGACAGCAAGAACAGGAATGCTAAACCAAGCTTTTCTAACATTTACCCACCTTTTCATATAAAAGTATTTTCCGCCATTGCATGTAAGTTGTCATCCAACATTTAGGCATGTTAGTCATGGCATTCAGCAAGTCAAAACGCATATTAGTGTACGTGCCACCTCCACCCTTTTGACCGGCAGGAGAGTTCTGCCTGCCTCATAGTGATATCACGTTGTCGTAAATGGATGTGGCAGATACACTGGCATCCGTCTCTCTGAATAAAACCATGCTGTAGTTTAGAAATAACAGACAACAATAATATTGCTTACCATTATTCTGAATAGTTCTGTAATTCTTCAAAGCACCCTGCACCTTACCTCTGTAAATTTCATCACCCAGAAAATATGGTGGTAAAAATGGACACACAGTAAATGAACTGAGACTGGGGTTCACATCTTGGTTTCTAATTCCACAGTTCGCTCCAGAGGACCATGCATCTTCTTCCAAAGAATATTCTTCACAAATATAATGATATCCTGATCCTGTCAGTTTGAGGGCAATTGTCTGTGCCTTCTTCCAGGATCAGCTCCACAGCACATTTCCTGCCTGAACAAATCCAAGATGATCTAACCCATAGCATCTTGACAGATTTTTTTTCCAAAATATTTTCCTCATCTGAGGATAACAAGCCAGTCAGCAATTACAGCAGTGTGTATGCACATGCATGTGTGTACATATATAGTCTTACACTGGTATACATATATATACAAACCTATATAATAATTGTTTTTTTCTTTACACAACACAGCATAAATTAACTTTCATTACTTCTTAGTTTACTGAAGTAATTATATTGTCTCAGCTCTGCTAGAAACACGTGGAGCTCTTGAATGCTAATGTAGCTAATAGTTTCTGCTCAACCACTTTGGTGACCAGCAAGAGTCACAGCAATACTGACTTTCTCAGTTTTCACTTTGAGCACTTTCCTTTAGAGTCTGCTGGAATTTTGCCTAAAAACTAACCTGAGAAATTGAAACTTCCAGTTTCAGCTGGAATATGAATCTTTTCTAAATACAGAGTGTCATGCTTACTAATATGCTTTTCTTCTCCTGAAGTCTATACGATTTTCTTTAATTATTATTTAGCACTTTGTGGAGCAGACATTTTGACGCCTGAACTACATTCGCTCTGTTTTTTCTAGCTCTCCCAGAACGCGGTTCAGATGGATTCAGTACAACTATGCTTCTGGTGTTGATTCGTGGGCTATTGATAACGTGGTCCTGGCTACAGGGTGCCCCTGGATGTGCTCAGGCCACGGCATCTGTGACGCAGGTCGCTGTGTGTAAGTAACAACCTGCTTAACGTGCTTCATAGAAAGGATGTTGTGTTTTATCTAGGCCAGATGGATAACACCTTTTCCTCCCAATTTGTTGCTAGGTGTGACAGAGGCTTTGGTGGTCCGTACTGTGTCCCTGTCATTCCTCTGCCGTCTGTCCTGAAGGATGATTTCAATGGTAACTTGCATCCAGACCTTTGGCCTGAGGTCTACGGTGCTGAGAGGGGAAACCTGAATGGTGACACCATCAAGTCTGGAACAGCTCTCATTTTTAAAGGGGTCAGAGATTACTTACATTGAAAAAATAATAAAGAGCAGCAAAGTTAAAAAACAGAAAATAATTTTTTGTTGTTCCCCCCATATGTTTATGTCAAAGTCTCGAGGCTAGAATTTGGCATTTTTATTTTTATTGTATTTTTCTGCCCTAAATATGCACCATGTTTGTCACAGATGTTTTTTCTGAACAAATGGGCTTCATCTGTTTGTTGGCTATTACTTTCATTTGTGGTATAAATGCCTCCTTAACCATCGAAGGAAAAGAATGAAACTCTGTGACTGAGATTCTTGAGGCCGAGTGAGTGGTTTGGAAATATGGAACACATTACAATCAATGGTGTTTGTGTCTTGAAACCCCCTGATTGGCTTTTGAGCATTTTGAATAATACAAATTAGTCAGCACTGTAGTCTGTGTAATCAATGTTTATGTAGTTAGCCTGTGCTTTATTTAATTCTATTGTTTTTAAGTTTTCTAGCTCTTTAAGGATTTTTTTGTTGTTGTTAATTGCAGGTTAAAAAAGGCCAGGAAACATCATATTTTCTGAACTTCTCAGTTCTTCAACAAAACACATATATAGTCTTTTGTTCTCATAAGCACACAAATTTGAAGCTCACACCTAAGTATTCATTTGACACTGTAAATTCAGATGCCCCAAAAAAGCAAAATTTAATAACTTTGGGTGTAGAAATGACTTCTTTAGAAATAGTTCTTCGCAAAACCATGACTCCAGTTCAGCCTCTTTAGATCATCTAAATTACAAATCAAAGGATATGAGTTGTCTAAAACTTGGATTGGTTGTTCCTGCAGGTTGTTCCCCTAGGGGAAGGGGTCTGAGAAAGAGGGAAGCTCTGAGAGATGGTTTGGCAGATCTCTGCAGAACGGTGACCAGCTCTGGCCCCAGGATCCACACAACATTGAGCTCACTTGTAGAGATGGACAGGACCTTAGGGGTCGCTATGAGGTTTCCTCTCTGCTCCCTTTCCATACAGCTCTAAGTCAAGAGATTGCCCCAGAAGAGGTTACTTGTACAAAATATTTTTTGAGGCACAGAAAAAAAGTTCCTAGAGAGGATTCTTCCTGCCTGGAAATTAGGGCGCTTGGCTACTGTACAATTTGGAAAAAAAATGAGTATACTAGCTTGGACTCAATGTCTGAGTAAGTCTGTGCTTGCAGATCAGATCACATCCCAGTGGTTCAGAGCATGAACTGAATGAGATGTACTTGTGTCTGTACCTGCTCATGTAGCTGTGCCTCTGGTGGTGACACACACCAATATCTAGCCCTTTCCATTACTATGGCTCACTTTGCCAAGGCTATCACCATTCCCATTTGCTGTCTGGGAGAAGGTGTGGGACAGAGAACTACCTCTCTCCCTGCCACCGGCAGTCAGTAACAGACAACATCCAGACAATAGTGAGCTGCAGAGCATCTTCAATAATGGGAACTAAGATTCACACTATATATTCTGTATTTGCAGGAAGGACTGAGAATGCTTGTTTCGAGAGATCTAGATTGCACTAATACCGTGTACATCCAGTTTTCATTTAAATTTCTTGCCAGAGGTAAGATCACTGTTGATTTTTTATCACTTCTCCAGCTTTATTCATGTATTGTAGCATCACAGAAAAGAATATGGATTTACATTTTCAGCTTCAGTGTACGTGATCATCAGTTTATGGTAGATAATAAGGGAACTTGTTTGAGATTCTGCATCATCCCTGCCTTGCTACCAGCCTCCATGGCTTTCTGTGCAGTAAAAGAGTAATCTGTAGTTTACTCAAAACCGGCATAGCTAGTACAGTCTTTGAGCAGAAAACAAACAAAATAGCTCAAGATAACGAACTACAGAGTTTTTCATTTTCAAGGCTCAGTCCACTGCATTAAAAGCTCTTATCATTTAGCTTCCTAGTAGGTATCATAAAGGGACTAAAACCCCATGATTCTATTTAACTGTTTATGAAGAACAGTCAGATTTCGCAAGCCAAGTTTACAAGTTGGTGTAACAAGCTTGAGACAGAGTCCCTAGTATGAGCACGTTCAAGCCAATGATTCAGTGTTACCCTGCTCCAATCCCTTCCATCTCTGGCCTTGCAAAATAATTTTATCCCAGTCGGGAGTGACACAGTAGAGAAGCACTAACCTGGCTGAGCATTTGAGTCATTCCCACGCAGTCTCAGAAGTTTTTCCCAGCCTTGCTTGTAGAACCGACGCTTCAAGGCTAAACTCTCAACTTGCAAAAAGAAACCCTCTCCTTTTGGTGGAAAATGTTCATAGCTTCTGCAGGAAGCTCAGCACTCTGGGACTGGACCAAACTCACTGTTTGCCACCAGACAGCATGAAAATAATTTTGAACCACCTCTGTCTTCCTAAATAATTATCTTAGCCAAATCTCTGTATGAGCAAGTAAAAGATGTAGGTCTTTCTGAATTATGTTTGATTCCCTTCTATCATATTATTTATCGTATGTGTTTGGCTATTTATTACTATTGTTTAAGTACACTATGGAAAAAAGAGAAAATAATAGCAGCCAAAACCATATCATGCCCCAAAACAGTAACATGCCTAATACTTCATGTTTAAAAGCCAACTTCTTTTACAAAACTGTGCCTTGGAAATATTTCTACATATGATCCTTGCCAAAATATTAAAATATATGATGAGTAAAAATATCATTCTGAAAGGCAGGAAGAGCCAAAGGCTCAAGGCTGCATTTTGATACTTGACCCACAGAGGCAAAGCAGTGAAACCCCAGGAGAAATCTTTTCTCATTAAATCTGTATGGGTTGCTTGGCCTGGGCCTGGATCTCAGACTTAGTCCCAAGAAGCTCCCTAATGTTGAATGCAAGTCAGTATAGCTGGGCACATCTCAGCTGTAAGTGTCGTTTACTGTTAATTGCCACAGATAATCTGAAATGAGCTCCTGACTGCCACTGTCTCCTCCCTGCTCTGTTCCACACGTGGTGGCTGAAGAGAGACTTTGCGCTGGAGCAGAGTGGAGCAGGAGCATGCACATCAAGCACTTTGGCTTCAGCAAATTAGGTTTATTTAAGGACAGGACATGAGATAAACTTGCACAGTAACACACAGTGAGGCAGGGATGAAACTGTCCCTTAGTCCTTTCCTGCTGCTAGTTCCTGCCCTCAGACTGAGGTTTTGGGGACGTGCCATCACTGTGCCACACTATGAAGGGAATGGAGAGTATAAATTTGTCTGAGTGAGAACTCAGCTCAGAGATACCGTCACACAGTTGCTGATGTTCCTGGTCAGCAATTCAGGCATGGGCCGAACGTGCACTGGGGACTGAGCTTGTGCAGGGTAACCAGCATCAGGTGCATGTGCTGGGCTCTCATCAGCACATGTTAATACACGGGGCTGTATAGAGCCCTTTGTTGACTCTTTAAAGCTTTAAGTAAAAAAAGGATAAACTGATAGTCAGAAAACGTGAATTTTACTCTCAGTTCCACCACTGATTTTCTTGTCCCAGCTTAAAGCGCAGAATATTACTTTGTTGTTGTTAAAACATGCTAATAAAGATCCTCAGCGCTTTACATCCATTATATGATTTCTGGCCATGAATGTGCTCATATCAGTGTCTGCAGTCAGAGACACAGACTATAAATTTGTGAGGATAAGGACTGTGTCTTTATCTGTGGGTGCTACAGATGGTGATGATAATGTCTGGTACCTGGGAACAACAAGCAAATACTGAATTACTGAAAAATGTCTGTGCTAGAAGGAACTTGTTCATTCTAATCTAAAAAATTATAACACTGAGATAGCTTCTCATTTAAGTAAATTAACTGTGACCATACATATAATGAACAGCAATGTAAATTTAGCCCCTAATTCATTAGCATTCATTAGACAGACAAGCAAGGGAAAGCACAGAAAAATGTATCTGTATAATACACATATACCTCTCAACAGCTTAAGTTGTTGTTAAAGCAAGCCTGTACTCTGTGATAGATGTCAAAGTAATCTAGTTGTGTTTACACTTGAAGAAGTGTTTTTGAGCTAGTGCTTTTAAAAACTAAATTATAATGAACGTAAATGCATGTCCTCTCTGCTTCAGGCACCCCCGAGAGGTCTCATTCCATCCTGCTGCAATATTCTGTCAACGGTGGCATCACTTGGCACCTGATAGATGAGTTTTACTTCACACAGACTACAGATGTCCTCTTTATTAACGTTCCTCTGCCCTATGCAGCCCAAAGCAACGCAACACGGTTCAGGCTCTGGCAACCTTACAACAACGGTAAGGAAGAGGCACCCACAGGACTCCAAGTCCACACTTGCACAGCTCAGCATCTGTAAGAGGCTACAGTTTTGAACTCAACAAGAATAGAGACTCATAAATCTTGTTTCCTTATACTTCAAGTTCTTTGGTTAAAATTGTCACAGGATTATGTTTACTGTTATTATAAAGCTGCTGTGTGCTTTAAAGTGAAAGGATCTTAACCTAATACCCCTTGAATGCGTGCAGAAGACTATCAGTTTTGGTCCAGGTGGGACTGGGAGATCAAGCAACACCCATAAAGTTAACTTCACTCAGGTTCTCCTCATCATTTTTAATGGACCTGATTCTAGTTTACACTGAGGCCCCATTACAATGCTCCAATTATACAAAAAAGTCCCAAGTGTAAATGGGAACTAAGCCTACCTTGCTCAGAATTAACTAGGCATTAAAACCCCATTTAGGTAGAGCATGTAGCAAGCAGTTAATCTTTTGATTAAATTGTAAAGGACTGTAGAAAACCACAAGAGGAACGCAGCTCATTCCTCCTGATTACAGGAGATGTTCCAGTTGAAGAAAGTTCTCTGCTCTCAGTTGCTCTGAGCACATCTCTTAGCAGGAGCTGACATTAAGGGTTCTAAAGAATTCCAGCAATCATTTAGACACAGTGATACAGCAAAGATTTATTCCGTGCAGGCAAATGCCTAGTGCACCTCTAATAAAAAAGCAAATTCAAATGTGGTCCTAAGTATCCAGTTCCAGTTCATTATTCTGATGGGTTCTGCCTAAAACATTTAACTAAACTTTTCTTGCAGGCATTATCCTTAAGTAGGAATTTCATTTAGAAGTCTTTTCTCTGATCAACACGAAGGCTTTTAGATAGATGAAAAAAACAGTTGCACAAAAGCTCTGGCAATCTAATCCTTCCTCTCCGGTTTGAAAGCACCAATTTTGCAACACATTTGAATTCATAATAAATTGGAGAGAAAGTCACTCAGAATTTCCTTCTATCTGAAAAAACTCTTGCCGGGCAAACACAGGCTGCTATGTGTCATCCTTTCAGGCTGCCTCAGCTCTACAGCAACTGCTCATTTAGATGATTCTTAATTAAAGAAAACATTGATGCTAGACTTTCAAAGTAAACGTGACTTAAGCAGAAGATACTTGTTCAACACAAGTTTTTTGCTCTTCGGTATACTGTGACTTCTATAAATTTTAGAGAAATAAAAGTTAATTCTGTAGGGTCAGGCTACAAAGCAGTATGGAGGCTATTCTCATGGAAAATGAAAATTTTCCATCTTCCATTTCCATTTTAATGGAAAATGAAAATAGTGAAGCCACGCTTCTAGCACCCTTTTCTCAATGTAATCCATAAATACTGGCTACCATTCTGCTCTCTAATAATAGTAGTATTAGGTCTTAATAGGAATATTCCCCTTTTCTTTGTAGGCAAAAAAGAAGAAATCTGGATTATTGATGATTTCATTATTGATGGAAATAACCTAAAGAATCCCATGATCCTTTTGGATACGTTTGACTTCGGTCCCAAAGAGGACAACTGGTTTTTCTATCCCGGTGGAAACATTGGGCTTTATTGCCCATATTCATCTAAAGGAGCTCCGTAAGCATCTCTCCACAATAAATTAGAAAGAAATGACTGTGTAATAAACTGAGTCTAAAGTATCCCTTTCCTTTTTTTACAGGGAAGAAGATTCAGCTATGGTATTTGTTTCAAATGAAGTTGGAGAACACTCCATTACAACAAGGGACCTGAGTGTAAATGAAAACACTATAATCCAATTTGAGGTACTTATACTTAGAAAGTTATTTTGCCTTTTGCTTAGAGAGTTCTGTTCTTTCAGTTCTGCTCTTTGGTGTATTTGCCCAGCTGTTCTGATCTCCAAGTAGAGAAGACTGTCTAATTTCCCCTGTAATTGCTTTGATATTACTTCCCCTCATGTGGGTGTATCGTGAAGCTTTTAATACACAGATAAGGGAAATTTCTGCCTCAAAGTCTTCTACTTTCTTGCCTAAATTATGACTTGGTCCATGCCTATATACTTGGACTGATAGCATTAAAGTCTATGTCCTACAAGCTGGAGAGTCACCACTGGCAGACAAGATGATGAGCAAAATATAATGAGGATCCAGACTGCCACTTTACAACCTGCTCAGAATAAGTGTGCAAGTGGAGCAGTATATAGCATTTCCGTGAGCTGACCCAGTGGAGAGCTACAACTTCATCCGTGACACTAGAAATTGATTTTTCCTACCTGCTGGCTAAACTGCCCTGGTTGTACTTTCTCAGTGAGCCAAAGCTCTGCTTTCCTTTTGCTTCTGCCCATAGTTTCATAGAGGCTCTGGTGGAAGCTGTTCTTTGCCCATGATGGCCTGAATTCCTCCCCTCTTAGGCTGTTATCTAAAGCTCTGCAAGAAGGGGCATATTTTTTGTGCTTCTCTTACAGTCAGTGGAAACAGGCACCCCGATGACAACACATAGTCTAAACTAAACTGTTTCTGGTTTGTCCTAAAATCTAAACTGTGCATTGGCTAGGGTAGCTACTGATACGAGTAACCATTTAGCCTAGTGTGTATTAGTTTGGAGGGGTCATTATATTGTCATTAAGAAATTGTAAAAGAATCTTTCATGTAAATTGCCATGCCACAATTACCAGGCTGCTTTTAACAAAGATGTAGCATGCTGTAGCATTAAACAGCAAATGATACTGATTTATAAACCATTACTGAAATGATACTAAGGGTTTTCCAAGAAAACTAGGTTTAGCTGTGTACTCATGCACGCTTCAGTTTGTCATGCAACTAATTCATAAATTATTGAATGCAAACCATTTTCTGCTTTAAAATATAGATTACAGCCTGTAGAACAAAAATGCTTGAGGTCACTTTAAGATATTTATAAGTCTTCAGAGCATTAACCTCATAAAATCTACATGCTTACTTCCATATGTGGTAAGAACATCGTTTTCAGCTCACGTTTTTGAGGACATTAGTATAAATGAAGAAGTTATACATAAGGCAGCAGAGTTTCTCTCTGTGTCTCAGGAGTCAAAACCTATATTGGGTCAAGCATCTCTCAAAGCTTCCAGATGAGCAGACAACCCTTCTACTCAAATGTAGGTTGATGAGACTCATGTGCACTGAAGAGTGATGAAGGAAATTCGATGTAGGATACATTTTCAGCATTCATGCACAGTTCTGAGTATTACTGGATTTTAGAAAGAAATAGATTTTCATTACAAAGTATATGCTAGAAAGACTCGTGTGCTGAAGAGTGATGAGGGAAATTTAATGTAGGATACATTTCCAACATTCATAGGATACATTTTCAACATTCGTAGAATCATAGAATAGTTTGGGTTGGAAGGAACCTTTAGAGGTCACCTAGTCCAACCACCCCTGCAATGAGCAGGGACATCTTCAGCTAGATCAGGTTGCTCAGAGCCCACTCCAACCTGACCCTGAATGTTTCCAGGGATGGGGCATCTACCACCTCTCTGGGCAACCTGTTCCAGTGTTTCACCATCCTCATTGTATAAAATGTCTTCCTTATATCTAGTTTGAATCTACCTCCTTTCAGTTTAAAACCATTAGCCCTTGTCCTATCGCCATAGGCCCTGCTAGAAAGTTTGTCCCCGTCTTTCTTATAAGCCTCTTTTAAGAACTGAGAGGCCGCAATAAGGTCTCCCCAGAGTCTCTTCTTCTCCAGGCTGATCAACCCCAACTCTCTCAGCCTTTCCTCATCAGAGAGGTGTTCCAGCCCTCTGATCATCTTTGTGGCCCTCCTCTGGACCTGCTCCAACAGGTTCATGTCTTTCCTGTGCTGAGGCCTCCAGAGCTGGACGCAGTACTCCAGGTGGGGACTCACCAGAGTGGAGTAGAGGGACAGAACCGCCTCCCTTGACCTGCTGGCCACGCTTCTTTTGATGCAGCCGAGGATACAGATGGCTTTCTGGGCTGCAAACACACATTGTCGGCTCACGTCCAGCTTTTTGTTCACCAGTACCCCCAAGTCCTTTTCAGCAGGGCTGCTCTCAATCTCTTCATCCCCCAGCCTGTATTGATACTGGTTGTTGCCCTGACCCAGGTGCAGGACACTGCACTTGGCCTTCTTGACCCTCATGAGGTTCACATAGGCCCATTTCTCGAGCTTGTCCAGGTCCCTCTGGATGGCATCCCATCCCTCAGGCGTGTCAACTGCACCACTCAACTTGGTGTCATCCACAAACTTGCTGACGGTGCACTTGATCCCACTGTATATGTCATTGATGAAGATATTAAACATGTACTGTTCTGAATATTACTGGGTTTTAGAAATAAATAGATTTTCATTACAAAGCAGCATGTTAGAAAGACACCTATTTCCTCTATAAGTATATGTAAAAACCCCAAAATATTTTGTAGTTTTAGTACTGGCTTTCTATTTCACTGGCAATGGGTTTTCAGTTATTGCATGGTAAGTATAGTACATCTTATTTTGTATGACAGAATCATCCTGTGAGGGAACTGATTCTTCTTCTTTTATATAAACAATCTGAAACTAAAAGAACATCTTAATATCAGTGTGAAAGAAAAGCAGATTAATTTGCATTGGGGGCATGCAGAAAATACGTCTTAAGAGGTCTCAGATTCTGTACAAAACACCATTTTATACTTTCTTTCAGTAGTAGAACTGTTGTTCATGTAGGTTTTCTGCCTTTTCTACTGTTCTCTAGGTTAGGAACTTGTAAGAACACCCTGAGAAGTTTGACACTGCCAGACTATGTTTCGGTGTAACATGGAATTTAAATCCAATCCAGCTATGATACTCTCTTAATGCTGTCTCCTGGGGCTTTGCCACTATGCGTGAGCGAAAGGATAGGGAGTATGAAAACTGAAGAATATATTGAAGTGATACAGCACATACCCTGAAGGGTCCTGTGGCATAAGTTTTGGGGGGTTTTTTGGAAGTGTAACATAGAAGAGGACTGTAGTGCAGCCCAGCAATTAAAAAAAAAAAAAAAAGTTTGCACATTTTGTTTTAATATTTCTGGGTTTAAAAGTGCACATTTTTTTTGTACTGTGATTACTTCAGTACCTGCCAGAGGACTGCAAGAACTGATGCTTTTGCTCCGACAATATTAGCAGCTCTCCTTTGGGATTTTGTCTAATTAACTTTATGGTTTTCTCTTAGTAGCAGTAGTTGGGGATTTCATATTACATTCATTATATGATAAGCCAGAGTGCGATATGTCCATGGAGAGGAAGGGCAAGAGTTCATGTGAGGCTGAGGGATTTGGATCTCTTTAGTCTGGAGAAAAGAAGATAGAGGGGGGATCTTGTTAATGCTTTCAAATACTTGAAGGGAGGATGCCAGGGGGATGGGAGCAGTCTTTTTTCAGTGGTGTCCATTGATAGGACGAGGGGTAATGGGCACAAACTTGAACATAGGAAGTTCCATCTTAACATGAGGAGGAACTTCTTTACTTTGAGGGTGGTGGAGCACTGGAACAGGCTGCCCAGAGAGGTTGTGGAGTCTCCCACTCTGGAGACATTCAAAACCCGCCTGGACGCTGTCCTGTGCAACCTGTTGTAGGTGACCCTGCTCTGGCAGGGGGGTTGGACTAGATGATCTCCCTTCCAACCCTGACTATTCTGTGATTCTGTGATTCACGTGCATGTCCCAAGTGCATCATCCCAGTTGTTAAATGAGTTCCCAAATCACCATTTTCCTGGTCTAAATAAATACTGTACCAAATGGGGGAGGCTCACTAAGATGAAGAGTGATTACGTGCCCCACAGGCTGCCCTATGTCATCTTCTGCATTTCATGTCTTGGCCCTCAGATCAATATCGGCTGCACCACTGATAGCTCCTCCGCTGATCCAGTAAAGCTGGAGTTCTCACGAGATCTGGGGGCGACCTGGCACCTGCTGCTCCCCTTGTGCTACAGCAGCAGCAGCCGCCTCAGCTCCCTGTGCTCCACCGAGCATCACCCAAGTAGCACTTACTATGCGGGCACCACCCAGGGCTGGAGAAGGGAGGTCATTCACTTTGGAAAACTGCACCTCTGTGGGTAAGTGTCCATCTCCTATTGCTGCCTAGCTGCTTGTTGGTTTGGTTTTGTTTCTGTTTTCCATACAAAACATTCTCCCAGCACAATAGCGGTCCATAAGAACTGCAGCACTAGAGCAGACCAGACAACTGCTTTTTCTGCAGTTTTTGTCCTGAATGGCAATTAGTGTTCAGGTGATTCCCAAAAATATGTTGTGCCTAATGCTAATGTAGAATAACCACAGATAATTTCCTATTTATCCATGTGTCTGATTGGTGACATTTTTATGGAAGTGGGTTGCACAGTAAAATGAATGCAAAACTGACTATCTTTAAAGCTCCTTCAGTGCTCTTTACTGCAGTGCATTAGCCATTTGCGTTCATCAGGGATATTCTTGCATGAAATTTGAGATTCATTAGAAAATGCAGTAAAATGTGAGCTAGTATAAATTTGATTCTACTTCAGTGCAAGGAAATGGACTTACCTAAATACTTGAGGTCTCTTGTAGCTGCAAAGTTCTCTTATTCTAAGAAATTATCTGCTGCAGTCACGCAGAAACTTAAAGTTAGAGGGACAAGCCAGGTTGGATGATGACAGATACATAGCACAGAAAAATATGTGCTAGCAGGCATAAGAATAAGTAACTTTGCAAAGTATAACAGTATTGGTTACTTTTTCAGAGAAAACTGCCTTCTACCATCAACTCAGTTTATGTAAAAGATCACATCATTAAGGATTAAACTGTAGCCATATGAATGAAAATGAGCTATGCAACTAGAGCCTTTATGAGTCTACGCAACTATGAGACTGAGTATTTATGAAACTACTGCGTGCAATGGGCCCTCCACTAAATAAGTGGCCCCACATGGGCCTGTGAAAGTATGAAAAGACCTGTATAAATGATGAGAAACAAGTTTGGAAAGCCTGGATGTTTAATAATTTAAGAAAATGTTTAAATTTTAAACTTGAATTTTCTGGTTTATGACAGTTAACATTTCAAGCATGGAATAGGTAACCATCTCTTGCAGCAGCTCATTTGTCCTTCTGTTTTTGCACAAAAGAATTATTTGACCCTTTACCCAACTACCAGTGCAACCCTCCAAATGAAAATTTTGACTATGCAGACTCCTAACTCATGTAAATCTTCCAGGTATTTTGATTTCATATTGTGTTCCTGAGTGTTTCTGTCCCATTTGCCTGCCTTCCCTCCTTCCCCAACACATCAGGCTAGAAGCCAATTGCTGATGGGCAGCCAAACCCAGTAGCAGAGCAGCTTCCATGGAGTATTCGGTGCCATTCTTAGTCCAGAGGGCTGAAGGGGGATTTCCTCCACCGGAATCCACTGGAATAACAAGAAAATACCTCCAAACCTGACTCCCTGTGTAATGCTAAAACACCCCAGCCTTTTCATCCCCAAAGTGCAAAGAGGAAGACATTTTCAGTTATTTCCACTACACGTGTTATTTTGGAAATTAATACATATTCTCAGCAGACAGCTGTAACTAAGAATTAGTGTTCCAGTTATGTCCTGAAGGAAAAGCCTAGGGCCTGCTGAGTCAGTGAAGAAACCCCTACTGTCTTCAGCAAGACCCATATTTCACTCTTTGCTTCAGACATGAGTCACACTTCACCCCCACCTGAGAGAAGGAGCTGATGTGCCTCAGGGGTGGAACGAATCCCACCCACGGGGTGGAGATCTCCTCTGAAGAGGTGCTTACAACACCTCCAACCTCACACTTGTGTGCTTCACCTCAAGGCACACTAAAATCAATGGTTTTGACTTCCAGCGGGACTCTGGTTCTCAGGTATCCTTCTTAAAACTCCTAGTAGTGTCCCCACTGATCAGCTATCCCCTCATAAAAATTCCTTTTTAGCAAATCAAGACCAAAAAAAAACCTTGCCAGCTGCCTGTGCTATTGATTCACCTGCTGCATTTAGATATCTCTAACAAGACACATTAAACATGCAAGGCAATTAAGTGCTTTTCCCTTCTCACTCTTCTGGCTTCCTTCCTCCTTTGAAACGTTTTCTCAATTGGGAATAAAATTAGTCTCTCAAGTATTTTTCCCCATCTCAACTTGTTTTCCCTCCTTCCCCAGTTGGTTACATGCGGCATTGATGTGAGCAGCACTTAGGAGGCAAATTAAAAATGACAGGACAGCACCCAGAGGAGAATATAGTTTAAATTAACAACTTGCAATATCAGACTGGTTTAAGATTAAGCTGCCTGAAAGCAAGTTGAATACCTGGTAACATGGCAGATCATATTTTCTTTCCGTGTAACTGAGGGTGAGATCCTACCACTCCAGCTCCACAGGTGGTCTCCCTGGGGGCAGGGTGGCAGCATGAAGTAGGATTTTGCTCTCCAGGAGAGGGTGAAAGTGGTCCGCTTTGACCCAGATGCTGTATGCCAAAGTGGAAGGAAATTCATCAGGCCACGGCCATTCATCCTCCCCACGAATGACGGAGAAAAGAGTGGTTAGATTTCAAATCCCATTTTCAAGTCCGTCATTCGGTTTTGGTATTACAACTAATGAATAATGTTATTTTTATTTCTGTCAGTACTTGGGTTGAACGTCAACATAAAGATGCATGAGGTACTGAAAGAATTAGATATAGCAGTCAGTTTCTAGAATTAAGCTATTTATCAAGCCAGTTCCAACAGAAAGAGTACTATATATATGCATAATATGATATATATGGAATACAAAAAAGGTGGAACTATTATTTAAAGTAAGTACACTTTATGCCTTTTTCAGGTTGGCAAGGTTCAGGTGGTACCAAGGATTTTACCCTGCTGGATCCCAGCCAGTGACCTGGGCCATTGACAACGTGTACATCGGCCCACAGTGCGAGGAGATGTGCAACGGCCACGGCAGCTGTATCAATGGCACAAAGTGCATCTGTGACCCCGGGTACTCTGGGCCAACCTGCAAAATAAGTACCAAGAACTCTGATTTCCTTAAGGATGATTTTGAAGGTATCTCTTCTCTTTTTTTGTTCTGAATTCTGCCTGTCTGTCTTAGTGGAACCCAGGGCTCGAGGGATGAAACAGCAAAGTTTTCCTTACCTCTCCATGCTTCTGAATTTAATTTATGCTGTGTGACTATTCCTATGAACCAAGTGGGTCATTCTCAAGCATGGTTTGTGAATATCTGATGGCTATCGGTTGTCTGGTTTAGAGTGTCAGAACTTTTGTGAAGTTGTTAATGCTGGAACACAAAATCTTCACCAAAATAGAATTTCTTGCAACTTCATGTAGAAAATAATTTTAGAAGAGAATGATGGTCTGACATCATTCTGTGATGTTAGCACAGCCAGAACACGCGCAAGCGAGGCAAACAATGGAGGGCTTTAAGGTTGTGTTGTTTCTCACTGCAAGGGAAATCTAAACAGCCTTAATACAGCAAACACGGCTTCAGAGCAGACGGTGTGTCTCAGCAGTGAGGGCCACCGCTCAGCAGGCACGGCAGACCCCAGGTGACCAATGCCAGCAGGGAACTCAAAGCCTCACACGTGCCTGGGCACATACGGCATCCACACACACAACTCTAAAACCACCTCTAGGTTTCCCCTGCTGGCAAGCATGGCAGGAAGAGCATGTTTTGAATAAAGCAGCACCTGTGAACCAAACTCATCCCTTCACAGGTGCTGCTGTTCATTTTCAATTTTGCCAGCCCTTGCATGCTACCACGTAGCACTCAGTTTCTTTATAGACCTGGGTACTTTGTTGTTATCTTTTAAAAAAAATTAAGAACAGCAGAAAATCCTGTGAATAACTGGTGACTAAGATCCCAAACTTCATACGTCTGGGTTTATTTTGTTTTGATTCATGGCAGTTTTCTAGAAAACATTGCATCAGAAACACTGAATATTTCTTCACTCTGCATGTGATGTTTAATTTAACTCTCTCCCTCTGGAAATAGTACTCAGGCAGTAGAAGTATTTCAGAGTAAATGATAAATATGTATTTACTGTGTATTCAGGTCAGCTGGAGTCGGATAGATTCCTGCTTGTGAGTGGTGGAAAGCCATCGAGGAAATGTGGTATCATGTCTGGAGGAAACAACCTTTTCTTTAATGAAGAAGGCTTACGTATGCTGATGACTCGAGACTTAGATTTGTCACAAGCCAGGTAACACAATTTCAAAGTTCTTTCAGGATTTCACTGAAGAAATAATATACTGAAGAATAATACATACGTGATACTTTTGTGGTAAAAGCAAGCTGATACATTCTGTGGTCCTTGCTCTAGCAAATATTCCATTTTAACCACTGTTATAATTTTAAATTGAATGTAGCTTGAACTTTAATGGGATTAACCATTTAAATGTTACTTTTTTCCTTGAATAAGAACTCCAGGATCTGATACCACAACTTCAGTAGTTTATGCAAGTTTTTATTTCTTCAATGAGTAACTTGAGAAATGGATTGCACGCCACACGCTCTGCTTGTCTTACAGTTGGTTGTATTATGAACCATTGCTGAAACAGGAGTCTGCTGCCAGTGTAATTCTTACATTCATCATCTCGTAATTCTTTCATTTCTGAAGCCTACTTTCTTCTTATTGTGCACATTTGTTTCCAATAATTCACTGACAAATTCCCAGCAAGCTGCTGCCAGCTACACTGAGCACAGCAATTGAAAACCAAATATTTTTAGCGTAGAGATTCTGTTGCATCATTGCAGCCTGCAGAGAAGATACTTGATGAGTGAGGCATGCTGAGCAAGCCACATTAAAAAAATATACACTAATACAAGTTAAACCACATCCTAATTGCATGCATGCTAACAAATAGGCATTGTTTTCTAATTTATTCAGTATCTTAGCTTATAATCTTACATTACTACTTTGGAGAGACTGAGTTTTCTCCGAGACTTTTCTCCACTGATCTCTTGTAAATAGCCTACTCCTCTCTAATGTTCTGTGGGAAACGCTTTAATAGGCACTTTATCTCTTTTTGACTTGTCTTCATTAGCATCGAAGTTTTAAATAATGGTTTAATTGTAGAGCCTCACGGTCAATAAAGATGCCTAATTTCTAACCATTATATTTTGTAGATCAGCAATTAGCTAACCCTCAGTGAGGTTTAATATTAAAGATCCCTGTACTGAATTTGTAAGATTGCTCAGAGCAAACTTTTTCAGAACTTGGTAAACACAAACATCAATTCTCTGTACAATGTGATTTCCTAGACTGTTCTGAAATTAAAAGATTGTTTAACAAAAGATACAAGAGAACTTGTAGGTTGCTCCATTAGACTAAATGACATGTTTTCCTTATTGCTTGTGTTCAAAGAACCATCATTTATCTCTTCTCCATGATAGTCTGTAGCTGGATTTGCATATATTGACCTCAAGGTGTTATATGGAGATAAATTACTTCTGTCTTATTAAAAGGAAAACAAAGCAGTACATTTAATTTCTTGTATATGCTGATGAAAAATAACAGTTATCAACAAATAACTGTGTGCTCCCTCCTGAACAGCAAGGCAGGCTGCAGCGGCGTTGCTGGGGGCTGCTCTTCAGCAACCTAAAGTAATTGTAGTGGGATTTTCTTAATTTCCAGGCTGACTCTATTGGCCACCTGCAAAGCACAACAGATCTGGCAAGAGGCTTCAATTTATGCCAGGAATTATAAGAACCAGCATTTCTAATAGATCTTTTAAAGGGTACTAGACTCAGTAGCCATATTAACCCCCGCCCTTTTCTTCCAAGGAGATCCCCTGAAGTACAGCAGCGAGCAGTGGTGTGGGTGCTGCGAGCCACGCTCAGCACCTGGGGACTGCAAGTGGACTCTGCAAGCCGCTATCCACTCCCACCACATATATATTTTAAAGATTTTAACACAGGGGACAGTGTATCACCATCATGGTGATAACAGTAGCTGAAACTGCACAGCACAAAGTATCAATTGGGACAGCATATTTACGGTATCGCACCCGATCAAATCCTTTTCAATTCTGATTTACTAGAAGAATATCCACACATTTTAGTGATAGTAGATCTACAAAAATCTTTGCTTTTCCATTTCAAAACAGGCAGAACCTTTGCAAAAGTATCTGTGGGATGAGAAGAAAGGTATTTAAAATTACTAACTTTTTAATCTGCTAGACGTCCTGTTACCTATATCTGAGTGGGTTGTTACTGTAGTACTAAAAATTCAGATAAAAGAATAGCAATCCACAGAGAGCAGATTCAACAGAGACAAGGTCACCTGGGTTTATTCCTTTTGAATTATGTGGTGAGTGTTGGAGTAAATCTGAGGAGGCACAAAGGCTTGCCAGCAGTGAATCCAATCCATTACATTTGATATGTTGATCCATGAGGGTCCCCAGTGCTCCTTTACAGCACAAGCAATATGTTATGTCTGGGACGTGGAGGTGGATATAATCTATAGCGAAAGAAGTTATATATAGTAGCAAGAGAAACCATGAGTCGCAGCAAGGACTAGAATTAATTGACTTGCAGGTCTGGTGTTTTATTGAAGCTTTGTCTGCCCAGCACCTCTGCAGCCTCCACTCCCAGCGGATCTACCTGCAGATCAAACCAGAGCAAGACTTTTGATACAAAACTTCTTTTTGCGCCGTTTCATTTAACCATGAGCCAGGCAGCACTAATGCAATAATAATTAGAACAGATACAACAATCTAAAGCTGTGCAAAAGCTCTGCAAACATGAATTAATACTTGTAATATCCCTGTGACTCCGATAGGTAAATATCATTACAGCAGCGGTTCCCTCCACTCCAAGTGCATAGTAGAGCTATTTGTGAGCATCGGCTAACGGGAAGAATTTCGCAGTTTGACACAAGTCTATTGTGCTGCTTTGCAGAAGCCAATTAAATAGGGGATGAAAGCACTGGTGTCCCTGGGTGGCTTGGGCTGGCTTCAGGGAAGCCGGCACATTTAAGCAGTGTGATTTAGACAAATTTCCCAGGCTGACTAAATGGACAAAATGATTCCTGAAAGTGAAACGTGCTTTGTTCTCCTGTCCAGATTTTCTCTAGTTTATGCCAATGGAAAACAGGGATGCTTATTTTTAATTTAAACATTTCAGCAAATTCATAGAAAATTACTATCTACTTAGGGCACCGTTGCTTTTCTGCCACTCAAATCTGTACTCATGGGCTACAGGGATAAAAATTTCACCCAGGATTATGCTTCTGATATTTGCAACACCATCTGCTACGCAGACAAAAGCTCAAAACATACATGACCAGCTTTATTCAGCCTCTTCTGCCTGGCAAAATACCACACAGGCAAAATGAATTTTTGTCAGCCCACCCGTCTGTCTACTTATTTTCTGAAGGCTTTGAAAAGGAAATCATAAGATCTCCTAAAGCTGACTCTTACAGCAAGAAGTCACAGGGCTAATCAATAGTTGTCCTGGTTTGAGTGACACAGGACTAATTTCTCTTCTAATGCTTATGAAAACTGCACTTTTAGAAGACCCTAGTGTCTCAGTTAGTGAAAATATTTACTTTCTAGCCAGCTATGGTATGTGGGTTTCCAGGTCTCAGTGTTTTTGAGTTAGCCAGGTGCAGGGATGAGGATGAACAAGACCTGGGCACTTGACTCAAGCTGGGCAACAGGATTATTTCATACCATGGATGTCACATTCAATATAAACTAGAAAGTTTGCTGAGGAGTTTCTCTCTCTTCCTTGATGGCTGCCATTCTGAGAACTTCTTGCCCTGGTGCCAGACCCCTGAGGCCTTCTCTTCCTCCTGAAGCCGTAGCACTCATAGTGTCCGACATTTGCTGTCCACTGCTGGGAGTGCACAGTATCAATATTGGTTCTTTAGTGATACTAGTGTTAATTATCTAGTCTTATTCTATGAAATCTGTTTGTATTTCACCCCTCAGGTTTCCTTGTTTTCTCCCAATTCCCCTTCCCAGGTGGGGAGGGGTTATAGGGTGAGAGAATAATTGCCTAAACAACAATAAATTGTTGTGGGTTCCTCAAACCATAACAATAGTAAAACTCCGAGTCTCTCTAGTTGGTTAGCTAGGGTGTTGCAGAGAAGAAATCTTTCCAGTAATTGCTCCCCCTGTTAGATTTGTGCAGTTCTTCATGAGACTGGGATGCGGCAAGGGGGTGCCAGACCCCAGGAGCCAGCCTGTGCTGCTGCAGTATTCGCTCAATGGGGGCCTCACGTGGAGCCTTCTCCAGGAGTTCCTCTTCAGTAACTCCAGCAATGTGGGACGATACATCGCCCTGGAAATCCCCCTGAAGGCCCGTTCCAGCTCCACTCGGCTTCGTTGGTGGCAACCATCCGAGAACGGGCATTTCTACAGTCCCTGGGTAATCGACCAGGTAAGGAATCCTCTGGGTCGGTTTTTTTTTTAGTACAACTCTAAACGGTGTCGAGTCTTAATGTTCCATTGTCATATGTCATTTTACTCAGTGAAGCAAAAATGCTTTGTATAAAGATATTGCAGAATTATAATAATCTAGCAAAATAATAGAGCACAATAACTGTTTGCTAATCTTGTGAGTTTAATGCAGTGTTTCTGTGTGAGGTACTGAACACCCATTTTGGAGCTAGGAGAGTCTTTTCCACATGGGTAGAGCCACAGGTTCACATTGCAGAAGGCCTTACCCTGCAACATGCAGGTCTGAGTTCAAACTTCAAAAACCTTCATTTAAAATCTATCCAAATATATAATTGGCTTGGTAGAATGGAATAGGAAAAACTATAGAAAAAAATCAATCTATATATATCTTCTAATTTTGAAAACAAAATTTTGTTTCATATTTGGGATTCGCTTCTATAAAGATTGTCATATTGCTTTGTATGACTTGGTATAAATCTCAAGAAGCCCCACTGAAGTGATTGTGCTCTAAGTAGCATTATTGGGCTGTCCAAGTTCAATTTGCTTCAACGCTTATGAATATTTTTTTTAAAGCAGTTAGTTCAGGTCCTTAGGAAAAACCCAGAGACCGAACTCCCAGCCATGTCTAATGATGTGGTTACAACATTCTATTTCACATCCCTCCATTTAAAAATGAAAAAATCCTCATTCTTTCACTCCTATATTGTCACTGAATGTAGTTATGTTAGTTCAGAACAATCAGAAATTGAATTCAGAACAACAAACGAAAACTAATTCTACCTTGTTTGCTGTTGAATAGTAAAATGCTGACATCTTACAGTCAACGGAAAAACACAGAGTATTTCCCCAGTTCTATCATCAGATGCAATCTGATAGTAGTGCACCAGATGATAGTAGAGCTGAGGAGTCAGTAGGAAAAATGACAGTGTAATCACTTTGCTCCTACCAACATTTATTTTTGTGAGCACCTTTACTTCATACAGGATGGATTTAACCTCCCTGAACTTTGTATTTGTATAGCTGAGCCAATCTCTTCAGGATCCTTATATAAGAAAAAGATATTCCCCTTCCTCATAACCTAAACTCTTTACAGAGTAAATTTGTCCATTTTGGACCAGCAGAATATATATGCATAGATGGTAAATCTCTTCCTCCACGATGCTATGTCATGTGTATGTTTATGAAGGCTTCTAGACATTTTTTCTTTTCAATAACAATTCCTTTCCTAATGTTTCAGATTCTTATTGGTGGAAACATCTCTGGCAATACAGTATTAGAAGATGATTTCACCACACTGGATAGTAGAAAGTGGCTGCTCCATCCTGGTGGAACAAAGATGCCAGTCTGTGGCTCTACTGGGGACGCTCTAGTGTTCATCGAGAAAGCTAGCACCCGCTATGTTGTCACCACCGACATTGTTGTCAACGAAGACTCTTTCTTGCAAATAGATTTTGCAGCATCCTGCTCTGTCACGGACTCCTGTTACGGTAATGATTTCTTGGTAAATCCTGCCCTTCCTCTTCCTCTCCTGTACAGGCAAGCTGACTTGTATCTATTGTAATGAGAACTGAGAAACAAAAGCAAGCTCCATGTTTCTGTCAGGAATTGTAATATCAGCATTTTTATTCTAAGTGTCTGAAGCCTAAGATACACGAAAGTATATTATTGCCCCCGGGCACTTAAGTTGCAGTTCATTTCATTTAAGAAAAAGACTAATAGCAGTGTTACTCAAATCCATTTACCAGTATCCACTGCTTGGGGTGACATTGTGGTTCTAATAATAAGCAGCTGGGTGTTTCCAGCATATGTTTCTTGCTTTGTGGTTTTTTTCAGATCTCACTTGCACCTCTATAACTAAGCAATCATTTATATCAGCATACATCTGATGAGCTAAGCCAGCACCAAATGCCAAAATTTGTATCATCCATATGAAATAATAAACATGTATATATGTGTGCATAGATATATGCACATATGTGCGTATCCATACATACATGTACACATAGTGATGTGATTTTTAATTACCTCACTTCCTTTTTTTCCATATGATGCGTATTCAGTGCAGCACATGCTTCTATATGTGTATATGTATATATACCCACATATACATACAAATACGCATCTAAATAAAAACATGCTATGCACTGAATACACATCACATGGAAATTAAAATTTGTTTCATTATGTGAATTTTAAGATGCACAAGAAATAGGTCTTCCTAGCTTTTGAATGCTTGTTTGTACGTCTTAAATTACATTATTTTAGCATAGGGTTTGGGGGTGTAGATTTTTTTTTTTCTTTATGAGAAGAAGAACACAGTATGTTGCAGCATGTAGCATGTGTTAATTAGCTGGGTTGCTAACTGTTCCTCTAGAATTCTGCATAAAAATGGATAAAGGTTTTACATGGAGTCCCAAAAGTGGCTTATCTGATTTTGCTATTCTGAATACAATGGAAGTAGCCAATATATTTTACTCATATGCTTAATAATATATTTTTCTTTTGGTATTAAAGCCCCTGTGGCATCCTAAGATCATCTCCGCTAAGTTTAAAGGTGTTTTGGCAGCTTAGCTGTACACTGGCAAAGAAACAGTTCCTCCTTTTTTTGTTTCTCTGTCTGCTACACTTACCATTATCTCAACTTTGTATTAAATTGGGCAGGACACTACCTAATCATGCTTCCAGTCATGATGAGCAAAGCGTTTCATTTTGGTGATGGAGATTTAACACTAAAAACTCACTTACCCTTGTTTGTATCCACTTGTCCTTGTATTTCTATAGCACTGTGTTCTGTGCTTAGACATCAAGTAGGACTGATTGGGTGATTAAGGGTCATTCTCTGTGCATGAGGGTAGAAGAAATGGGTCTGTGGTAATCAAAAAGGATCGCAGATTTACCACCCCTGTCACTGCAGCCACCTTCCAGAATGCCTGGCAGCTGGAACGTTTACTTCAAGTTACAGTTCCGTGCCTATTATTATTTACTTTTTAATGGCTGCTTAAAAGTTTAACTTGAAGTATTTAGGGAGCTTGACTAACCTTTATTTTTCATAATAAAAGTTTATAAGCCATAAACATCAAAACAATGAAATTGCTGATTTTTGCTGAGAAATGAATCTATTAGTTTAATGTGGCTAGACTGTGTTTGAATGAAAACAAGCTCACTGACTAACAAACTCAATTTAAAATTGTTTATGCTGGATAATGAGATGAGCTGTCTGGAGGGGGGTGGAAGTGTGACTAAACCATCTTGTGACAGAGCCAGAAGTTTGAATTTGAGTGTTGCTCTGCCTTACACAACGATTACATCCAGCTGAATCTCATCCTTCAGCCTGGAAAACAAAAAAAGTTGCCGGTCATGATGCTGTCACATCGGTTTCTTGCATGCTGCAGCTACAGAAATTGGCTTGACTTAACCCTGGTGACTTGACAGATGACTTTGTCTTTGCACCTGTGGCACCTTCAGTGAGGCGGCAGGTACAGAGTTGTACTGCCCCATTCTCTTGAGCTATATACAACATGTAATTTATCCTCCAGCACTGCCACTGAAGGGGATTTCTTTGTGCTTCTGACGCAAGGGTTTGAAAAGTTTTGAAGGGTTATTTTGTCAGTGTAGACTTGTGACTAACGCTCTCTGGGGTTACCAGTTTATTGTGGACCTCTGGATGTGAGTCTCTAAGTAACTAACCACCTTTCCACCCTTAGCTATTGAACTGGAATATTCAGTGGACCTTGGACTGACCTGGCACCCAATTTTGAGAGACTGTCTTCCCACTAACGTGGAATGCAACAAGTACCATCTCCAGAGGATTCTCATTTCAGACACTTTCAACAAGTGGACCCGGGTTACTTTACCTCTGCCTCCCTATACGAGGTAAAAAAGCGCTCTGGTTTTCTGCAGAATAAATCTAAATGCATAACTACGTATTGAGGCATGATACACTATAGCATTAAAATAACTGTACTTTGCCATTTTTCTTTGGCCGATGTATATAGCAACAAATAAGTAAGCCCATCCTGCTCCGCGTAAAAACTGCAAAGCTACTATGTGCATTTACTTTTCTTGGTTATTTAAAGATAGGAAATTCTTGTTCATCTTGTCCTGGGGAGGGACAGGAGCAGGGGGAACTTTTTAAAGGATCTCATTTTATTGTCAGCCTAACTGAATTCTGGTTGATTTGATGGCTGACTGGACTGACTGGATCCCCACCTGCATCCTGTGCTTGCTGTTGTTGGCTATGAGCTGGTGCTTTAAAAGTAACACACTTCAAGCTTCTTGTTTTTCTGTGCATTCCTCGTATCATTTGCGTCTGTCTAAGCTTTGATGGTCTTGCCGTTCTTTTTTAACATGCCCCATTTTCACCTCCTCTTCCTTTTCCTACATTTTTTTGTCTGTGAGGGAAGAAAAATTGTGGGATTTTTTGGGAGGCTGCAGTGAAAGGAGCTGTTTGGGACTGACAGTGCTATTGGGAGTGTTGCCATACAATCCCTCCCCTCCCCCCCCCAAAAAAAAACTGCTGGATTTTTGTTTGGTTTGTCACACAGATCTATCTGCGGACAACCGGGTAGCTCGGCCTTTCAGTTTGTGTCCTTCTTGATGTGCTGTTTTGCAGTGATGGCTGTGACTGTCCCCCACGCAGCCGTACCTATCAAGCTGGCGTAGAGCTAGCCCACAGTAAAGCCCTGCAAACACAGGTAGCGTGGGCATCAGACGCTCAGCACAACCTGACTCTACAGCCTATAGCTCCTCTCGCTGAGCCCAATCTCCTCACGTAGGCAAAGGCTGCGCTAACGGCAGGCACAGAAGTAGCCACGGTGCAGGCAGAGCCTCTGCCTCTTGGAGAAGGTTGCTATGAAAGATGCCAACTAATGCACAGATGGGTTTGGAAATGGAGACCTTTATTTTTTAGCAATTGTGCTGAGAGCATCTATACAGTTCCTACAAGTTTTGAAACTAGTAGTGGAAAAGTCCACGTTCTATTACTAATCATTTTGGGCATCTAGACTCTTCCCTGTCTTCACTGCAGTGCTTCACATCAAGTAATAGCACTTTTTTTAGGACTTGTTCCCAGCATTGATCTCCTCTGCTTACTCTTTTGTACTGCTTCACTACATATTGTTTGCAAAATCCATTACCCCAACAGTTCTTCTATAAAGTCTGTACATTTGTGTCCAGGAGGGGCTTTCTGGTGCTGAATAGGATAAATCAGGACTGGGGCTGATGTTCCAAACCAATTGAATTTGGACCTGAAAGGAACCTACCACCTGAGCTAACCTCAGGTTTATAAATAGCCGTGATTTTAAGACTGAAAAGTTTTTTGAGCTGTATATATCAAAAGAAGAAGTCTGATGCCCTACTGAGGCAAAGATTGCTCTTCTGTCCAGTCCAATAACTCTATTTGTTGGCTCAAGTAATGCCATTTCCCGAAAATATTAAGATCGGGATTGCCTGAGACAGGTTATTACAGCCTTTTCTCACAAGCAAGGGAGAAGTTTAGCTTCAGAGTAAGTGCAGCTAATAGGCCCTTTAGTCTAGATGCAACATAGTTTTTGTTCTGCTTTATTATTTTAAGTTGTGTAATAGCAGGTGTGTGTCTTCGATTGTTTGTGCCTCTATGTTTTAGAGACATGCAGGCTACAGAGTCACTAGCTTGTCCTGGGGCACAGCACCCACACTTACCTAGCGGTTTAGTGCTCGTGTACCCCACAGTGCTATCTAACCTCTGGCCTGTAGAAAGAAATGAACACATAGTTGTATCTTAGACTTGGAGCTGATTTTAAAATGCAAAGCAAATAGAAAGCTTCTCCCAGGAGCAGCAGCTCCATAAATTGTTAGTGAAGCACCAAACCTAAAGCAGGCAGTGTAGGATATAGGTGCTTGCCTTTATTCCTAAAGGACTTCCTCACAATTTATGCGTTTCTTTTAAAAATGCTATTTGGTGAGCAGCTAGACAGCATGGCAGTAGATTTCTCTTTGGATAAACTTGTTATTCATTCACCTCATGTAACATGTTTATAAAGAAATAATTCATAGGATAACACTGACCTTACTATAAAAGGTCTATTTTTACACTGAATAAATTTTGAGGATTTTGCTGTTTATTTGTTTTGGGGTTTACAATAATTGTGATTTCTTGTTGAGTTTCAAAAATAAGCAGACTACACAAAGTTCAATGCTGCCATCTAGTGCTGTAGAGCAAAACATGGACTAGCTTACATTTAAAATGGTATTTTTGAAAAGTTACAAAAATTCAGCTACTTGTAGCTATTCAAATACGGGTGTCTACTGCTGCATAAGCTGAACAGCTATTTAGTGTCCCAGATTTTCATCATCTGTCTTGGGAGCCGAGACAGTTATTTCACATATAGCTACACCAAAGCAAGGTGTTTGAATAGGGAGGTAAACCCCCTTTAATCAACAAAATGAAAATGAGTTACAGAAAGGACCCAGGATCACACCATAGATCATTTCTTAACACTTCCACCCAGGTCCTGGATGGAGGGGAGGGAGGAAACTGCAAAACCAGAGTCACACTGTGAACCCTGCATGGGCACTCTCACCTGTCCCCTGTAGATTTATACATGGCAGTATCTTGCCTAGGAGCCAACCCACCCACTAGAGCTGCTCTTACCTAAGCGTAGTTGGAAGAATTCATCCAGAAAAAGTTGGGTGAGTTTGATGACTTGGACTGAAGCAATAAAACTCAGGATCAGGGGAAACTTGGAGGATTTGAGTGATTCTGGCTTGATCCAGTTCCCAGCTGTCCCTCAAGTTTGGATTTGTGCTGGGATGTGGTTGTGACTGGTCTGAGCTTCCCTTTGGGTGCACCACCTTCCTCCTACCCTCTTCTCCACCGCACCAACCACAGCCCAATTGCTTTGCTCTCACCAGTGATCCCTTTCCCCACCTCCCTGCACGCTCAGCATGCCACCGAGCACCCATGCTTTGTTTTGATCTCAAAACATGGGCACCCTGTTCTTAGCTTTTCAGGGGCCTTCTTGTTGTCAGGAATCAGCCCTGGGTTGTGCCGATATCAAACAAGTCTTCCAGGAACAGTCTGGATTGACATTTCCTTTCAGTCAAAATAAAGATTAGCCTGGCTAGGAATATTACCTTTCTGTTTTTCTTTCTCTCGCAAAGGTCTCAAGCAACTCGTTTCCGCTGGCACCAGCCGGCTCCTTTCGATAAGCAGCAAACGTGGGCAATCGATAACGTCTACATTGGGGATGGCTGCATAGACATGTGCAGCGGCCATGGGAAGTGCACACAAGACAACTGTGTGTAAGTCCAGTTTGTTGCCTGTCCTGCCCAGCGCTGTAGAATTTCATTCCTCCGCTGTGATTTTAATGAACTTACGGGAAAGACTTTGATACAAACTTTGCCCGTACAACAGCCCACATAAAGCCCTGCAAAGCTAACAAACAACAACCAGATCTCCCTAGATTTGTCTGTCTGGCAACAGCAAAATACCTTCCAGATGGATGTATTGCTTTTTTTCCAGCCACAAATGGCAACAGAAATGGGAGAATGGTTGTATAATTGCACTGTGGCTGTATTTGTTAGAAATATATTCTGCTGCAGAATAGACATATTATTCTGTTGTCCTCTATCCTGACAGCACTGAAGTACCAAGGCACGATCTCCCTGGTGAAATCTGCATACTAGCAGAAGACATTTCCATACTGTTATCCAATTCTTGACACATTATAAGGTTTTTCTGAGGAGAAAAAAAAAATGGGGACTCTATAAAGGAACAACCAGAAAGTACCCATCCACTAAAATTTTACAGAAATTTACTTAAAATTTAACATTACCAGGACATTCTTAGGCTTGGCACATTCTGTTAGGTTTATCTATCCAAGCACAATGTATTTTACTGATTTTACTCAGTGCTGGAGTGTACTCTGTATAAGCAGCTTGAATGATATGCAGTACCAGACTTCCTAAAGTCATTTCTGTTTCATATTGACAACTACAAAAAGTGGCAGATGTTTGAAACCCCCATATACCAGTTGTGCGCTAGTAAATGATGCAGACAGCCTCTACGCGGAATAAGATGGCACCTTAATGTGGAATAACATGGCACTGATTAAACCTCCGTGCAGAGCCTTTGCCAGCTGAATTTTGCATTTGTTTTCCTCCACAGCTGCGATGAGCACTGGGGTGGGCTCTACTGCGACGAGCCGGAGACCCCCCTTCCGACACAACTGAAAGATAACTTCAATCGCTCGCCGTCGAACCAGAACTGGCTGACAGTGAACGGGGGCAAACTGAGCACGGTCTGTGGGGCGGTCGCCTCTGGGATGGCTCTTCACTTCAGCGGGGTGCGTGTTCAGCACAGGGGCTGACTCATTCCGTCCGACAGTATAAAGAGGACTGGTTAGAAAAGTTAAATAAATAGCAATGTGTTAAAAAGCATCAGCGTAACATATGAAACATAAAACAGATCAAAAATACTTAGATCCTTTGCCTAGCTGAAGGACAAAGGCAGGCAGGTCCTACAGACTAGGGCCAGCCAGAAACACTCCAGGAAAGCAGATTCCATGTTCCCGGCTACGGAAAATGAGATATAGTGTGTGTGGCTCCTGAACGGAGCCATGGAGGGGCCTTTGGAAGTGGAGCTGATAGATAAAAGCACAGTGCAAGTATGTAGACATCCAATTCCACTCACTCATAATAGCCTCCTCATAGCACTTAAAACTTCCAGAGACTGGAGTTTGGCGCAGCTTCTAATCAGACCACAGAGGTAAATTAATAACTAGGTCTTTGCATGTGTATAACTTGCACTTGGTCCTTCAAAATACATCCCTGTGTAGCCGTGTCCTTCAGATATTTCATTGCTGGGTTTCTTTCAGAGTAAGCTCAGAGTAAAATTTCCTGCGTTTTACCTACATATATAGCTATCTAACCCAGGCTGTTTGCTTACAGATAGCCTCGCGATGATGAAAATGACAAAATAGTATTTTAGAAGCAAGTAAAACTTAAGCTTGTAGACCTCTTCAATGCAAATTTATAACTAGGTTCAACCTGATGCAATCCTTGATACCGAATGTTGTAAAGCTGTAGGTACAAGCAGCAACGTGTATGAACACACAACAGGAATTAAGATGGAACATAACCGAAGTTATGTCCTTAGGGAAGATTATTTATTCTTCTGTTGTAGCTTTACCTTTGTTATAATTAGTATAATTTTGTACAATTTTGAAGGGTTTATACCATTAAGTTATATTAATAGTGACCGCATAGTCTAGCACTTTTTACGTTCATAACTTTTACCAGCCGACATATTTTTTCATTGCTTTTAAGGGCTGCAGCCGTATGTTAGTTACAGTGGACTTGAACCTCACCAGTGCAGAATTCATCCAGTTTTATTTCATGTATGGATGTCTGATAACTCCTAATAACCGCAACCAAGGAGTCCTGCTGGAGTATTCTGTGAATGGTGGAATCACCTGGAGCCTCTTAATGGAAATTTTCTATGATCAGTTCAGCAAGCCCGGGTTTGTAGATACCTTCTTCTGCCTATATAATTTCCTGTACTGAAGTCAGGTGGTCTTGAATGTTTCATAAGAACCTGTGGGATATATTACTGCTGTGGTTTGAATATCAGATCTTGAAGAGTTCAGCCTGTTCAGTCCTGCAAGCATTTACAAATGGCCTTAGCACATGTGCTTGAGCATCAGCATTTGTGCAGGCCAAAAATACAACAGAAGTAAGGAGTCTGCAGCAGACCAATAGATTTGTAAATGGTTGCAGAAAGATAAATTAATAGCTACTGTAATGATGTCCATCCATCCTGTTCTTTAAGATAGTTTCATTTGCATTCTATTTTCTTAATGACAAAAGCAGAAAGTCATTGCTTGAACTCAATAGAAAATGGTGTGGAATGGAGAAACTGAATTTCTGCAGATCCATCAAAAGGATGGATACGCTCAAGCCCTTTTTTCAGACATTTGTGAGATTCAAACCATGCGTAGAAATGGGTGGACCTTTTCCTCACTGATTCATTTAGGACTTATAGAAAATGGGGCTGGGATGGACCCATTATTTGTTACTTCATTTGAGTACACCAAGAAATCGCTATCACTTTAATTGGACAAGAGATTTAAGTCACCTATTGTAATGGAAATAAGATAATTTTACTGGAACATTGCTATCTTCTGAATGGCTCCAGGTTGAAAATAGCAATCTTAATTTCACTTCAACATTGCCCTTCTTAACATTTCCCTTAATTAGGACCTTGTGGTTGTACCCTGCTAGTCTAAACCATTGCATCTGGTCCCATGAGCACAGCTGGAACACGTGAGGTTGCTCAAACCATGCCACAGTCAACTGCTGCTGGCCCTCCCCACGTCACTCTGAGCCCCTGTCCCAGGGATGACACTGGGAGTGATCAAGAAGGTTTTTGCTTTGGCAGTGTCTTGTGGGGGAAGATAGGCTAGATCACCCAGTCTTTCCCTGCTTTCCCAGCTTCCATGTACTCCAGGAAACAACAGGAGTGGACCTGGTGAAAAAAAGCATTGAGAAGAGTCCTCTTACTGTGGCTTTCCTATAACAAATTTTCACTTTGTATTTCAGCTTTGTGAACATCCTCCTTCCTTACGATGCCAAAACCATTGGGACGCGCTTCCGCTGGTGGCAGCCTAAACACGATGGCCTGGATCAGAACGACTGGGCTATTGACAACGTGTTGATCTCTGGCTCAGCTGACCAGAGGACAGTGATGCTCGACACCTTCAGCAGCGCTCCCCTGCCGCAGCATGAGCGCTCCCCTGCCGACGCAGGGCCCACCGGGCGCATCGCCTTCGACATGTTCATGGAAGACAAAACTACAGGTAAAGGTTTTAGGTGGATCTGAATTAAAGAGAAAGAAATCAGTGCAGTGATTTCCAAATCTTGCTGAGTCTCCGAATCTTGTCTCACTGTAACGGATGTCACGGACAATCCCATCACTATAGGGGTCTTTTCTTTTGTTTTTAGTTCCCAAAATGCAAGATGAAAAGATGTAACATAACTTTTCTTCTTTTACTGCATGAATTTACCTAGATGAATAATTTTTCTTCAAAGAAAAAAAAGGATGAAAAAATGCCAGCTTATCCTAAGCAGCTTTCTTCACCTGACTATTTTTTTCCTATTTCTTAACTTTTTAAACATTCTTTAGTGAACTGAAGTTACATTTTGCAACTAAATTTTGTAGAGGAAGTATTTCTGGATGTTTACAAGGGTTAACAGCTAACAGCCCTGGTGCACCCTTTGTGCAGACATGTAGGCAACACCCACTAAAAAGTTCTCCCATAATGTCCAGTGCAACAGAAGTTTATATTTTGAGTAAGTCTCAGATTCTTACTTCTTGAACATTAAAAATAAAGCTATAATGCTTATGTAAGAAAGTAGTAAGAGATGCTTTGAGCACTGAACATAATAAATGTAATAGATATGTACATGGGAAAGATGGAGTACTAACATTCTCAGGAGCAATACTAAATAATTCTCATATAGGCTAAAAAATAAAGCCATGAATCACCTTTAGTGGTTAACACTACTCCCTCTTTTCTTTCATTTATGTCATATGTCATTGTATATTACTGACATTCCCATTTATTTTCAAGTGAATGAACACTGGTTATTCCATGATGATTGCTCAATTGAGAGGTTTTGTGATTCTCCTGATGGTGTCATGATCTGTGGGAGCCATGACGGCAGAGAGGTCTACGCAGTCACCCATGACCTGACTCCTGCAGAAGGCTGGATTATGCAGTTCAAGGTAAAATCTCTGTCTGCAATGTAATTATTCAAAACCACATTTTGCTCCAAGTCTAAGTAGATTTTTCAGGAGGTAGGATGATGTATATGCCTACGCATGAGCTATTCCCTGAGGGAAAAGTGTTATTAATACGCCATCCTCATTTTTCTCACCTACCCCATGTTGGTCAGCTTTAATACCGCGAGCTGTTCTCAGAGGTGATGCGCTCTTCTAGCATAGCAGTTGTACAGACACCACGTAATAAGGATATTGCACATATACAAGGTGTCTATTTTGTTACGGCTGCTTGGTGAGGGAAAAGCAGCTCAAAAGTGTCCACGCTGGTCCTATGTTGGTGTGCATTCACATCAAACCTGCACCCAAACCACCCTTAACACATCCCTTTACCTAAACTGAAGAAATAACCCAACAATATATGGAAGTTGTAAGAGCCCTTTGCGCATCTCTTCCACGAAGAAGGTCCGCCTGACATAACCAAGCTGGGTGGCCTCCTTTGAAATATTCAAATCTTGGTTTTGTGGAAGGGGAGATTAACTTTATCAGTTACGGGGTACTGGGGTATAAGGCACAAGTGTCAAAACCTGGAAATCCAGAAATGTGAACCAAGTAGAAGAAAATGAAACTCTGCATATGGTGCCTGTTCTCAGCTTTGGGAATATTGATGAGATCTGCAGATAACCGTACCACACAAGCACTGTTACTGCCATCACTCAAAGTACAATTCTGCAGTCAATTTTCAGGTTCAAACCTTTTTTAAACTCTAACCACCACCACAACTAATTCTAATTTATCTATGCTCTCTTCTTTATCAGGTTTCTGTTGGATGTAAAACTTCAGAAAAACTTGCACAAAATCAGGTCCATGTGCAGTATTCCACTGACTTTGGTGTTAGCTGGAGTTACTTAGTACCTCAGTGTTTACCAGCTGATCCAAAATGTTCTGGGAGTGTTTCGCAGCCATCTGTCTTCTTTCCCACAAAAGGATGGAAAAGAGTAACTTACTCACTGCCTGAAAACCTTGTGGGCAAGTAAGTATGAATTAATCTTGGATTCAGTCCTTCCAAAAAACACAACAGGGGATACATCTGCCTATTTGTTTTCTTTCAAGGAAAGCGCAGACTAGCAGCATTCACGTTCATTACATATGCTGCATAAGTTTATTTCCTATCAATCAAGATTGACCATGACTCTTGCTCTGAACAACCGGCAAAGTTCTCCTTCTCTGCAGTCTTCTCCAGTACAGCATGTTCTGCTCTGTTCAGACAGCTGCGGTCAATTAGAGAGTAGATTTATGACCTTGCTGAGTGGAAAAGTTATCCTTATTGTCTACAGTCGTCTGCACATATGCAAACCATTTGTCTTTTTCCTGCAAAATTAAAATCTCTTCTATTCTTTGAGTAATCTGTTCAGGAAGTATTACCAGAATTGAAATTCTCTTGCAAGAAGCCGGAATAGCTTTTTCCGGCTTCAGCAGCGTTTGGAATCTGTCCATATATCGTAGCTAGTACACGTGTGAAGAATAAGGTATGGATATGTATAAAATCGATTTCAACAGACACTGCCAGATATTACTTGTTGAAGCTTGCAGGATACTACAGTCATCAGTATATTGTGTTTCATCATGAGTATATTGTGTTTCACCCACTTTTTTTCAATTGAGCAAAGTTGTTTTTATACATATGTCTGGTTTTCTTCATTCCTTTATATCTAGTCCTGTGAGGTTTCGGTTCTACCAGAAATACTCAGATATGCAGTGGGCCATCGATAACTTCTATCTGGGCCCCGGCTGTCTGGAAAACTGTAGAGGTCATGGAGACTGCCTGAATGAGCAATGCATCTGTGATCCTGGGTATTCGGGACCAAACTGCTATCTCACCCAAACACTGAAGGTAATTTTACTGCATGTTAAAAAGAGTGAATTTTGCCATGTGTGTGGCTGAGAAGGAGAGAGAGAGAAGGAGATCAATCCCACAGGAAATTTAGCTTTGATTCCTGTCAGCCTGAAGATACTCAAATCCTTTTTCAGGCCTTTTATAATTTTTTTAACAAAACTATTACTGCAGTATCCAAGAACTGGTTTGTTCATTTGCAAGTAACGCTGCTCAATAAAGCTGTGTTCATCCTTAGATCATCATTAGACAATAATCACCCTTGCACATGTGATTATATTTGATTAAGACCCATAGAAAGACTGTCTTTATCATGAATGAGCTTACTGAAGTAGGAAATACAAGAAAATGACATAAAATTGCATAAAATTAATTCACCTAGCTGTTGTTACTGTATAACAAACAAGTTAAATCTGGTTAGATATTGCCAATTTAAAAATTAAAATATTTTAAAAACTTAACATATGTACAAAAGAATATTTAAGGAACCACAAATTAGTTCAAAATGGAGTGTTTACCATCTCATTTTTATTACATCAGATAAGAACAAAATAGTTACATGCTCCACAGAAACAACAGGTTAAGCAGCATTCTGTCTGAAGAGAATATAACTATTTAACTTTTCAGTTATCATGTCATTTGAATTATTATAACCTTCTGGTTTTCATCTGAGATACTAACTACATGAACAAATATTGTTATCTGTTTGCAATTTTTAATTAGTAATGTATTCTTCACATTAAGGACATTTGGGATAAAATCCTAGCAATTTTAGGGGAGTTTTACTACTGTCTCCTTAAGGCCAGGATTTCACTTATGGCATTGCTTTTACTGCACACCTGGAGGTAAGTGGAAATCAGAGATATATTCTAGGTGGTTTTCACTGCAAATATTTGTGCAGACAGTTGCATAAATGCATACTCACTATAATAATCCTGAAATTTCATGGCAGTACTGGTTTTGCTGGGGAAAAAATATAGAATAGCGATTTCTCCCATACGTACTAGATATGTACTGGGCTGGTGTTACATAGTCTTAAATAACCACAGTTAATGAATAAGACCCATTCATTTGCACGTTGCAAATTTCAGTGTGCTGGATTACCTCTCAAGTATGTTAAAATCTAGCCCTAACATATTTTCCCATTTAGCCAAATCAGTTCAAGTGGCTAAATGTTCAGCCAAAAGTGATTATGTTCAGTCACCCTGAAAAAAATTTTTACAGTGTTCATGAGCCCTTCAAACATGTTTATGTCAGTTCCAGCTATGGTGACCAGAAAGGCTTGAGATCATAATTACCTGTGCTTTATGTTAAACACCTTACTTACAGACTTTCCTGAAAGAGCGCTTTGACAATGAAGAAATTAAGCCAGATTTATGGATGTCCTTAGAAGGCGGAAATACCTGTACCGAGTGTGGGATTCTCGCAGAAGACACAACTCTGTATTTTGGAGGTGCAACTGTGAGGCAAGCTGTCACTCAAGATCTGGACCTGCGGGGGGCAAAGTAGGTCATGTTTCCATGTCATTTTAATGGGGAACTCTGTTAAATGCTGACAAAGCAGCAGATGACATAGCTTGTAGCCCAGGGAATTCCCAGGCCACCACAAGCATAGTGTTATCTCAGATAGACACTAATTAGGTTACGATTCTCAAGGCACTGATGCTTTCAGATGAGTTGCAGAGAGCAAGGCTCACCCTAGCACAGTGGAAGGGGTCTGCCATGCTGCGGTGAAGCAGCAGGTCCCCTTCCCCACAAATGTCCTGCAGTCAGCAATGCCTGTCCTGCAAAGAGGCGAGATACCGCAGTCTCCTGGGCACCGCTGTCTCCACCCTGGAGGCACCAGCTGTGTCACCCGCTGAGTTCAGAATATAACCTCTACTCTCATCCTCTCTTGGGTGGCCATACAAGACCCACTCCACTCACATGCTGTAGAAAAGGACGACTTCACTGGAGAGCAATGGAATTATGTCAGATTACACAAGCTAAGAACATGATGTAGAAAACAACTTCAGCATCATTTCCCTTGGCTGTATGGCTTTAATGAAGCCACACACTCTCACTCCTGTAATTCAGCAAGAATTCACTGAATCACACAACCTTTCAGGAAGGAAGGGGCCTCAGGGAGTCTCTTGTCCAACCTCATGCTCAAAGCCAAGTCAACACTGAATTCAGATTGAGTTGCTCAGGGCTTTGGCCCATTGGGTCTTGAAAACCTCCAAAGACAGAGATCCCACAATCTCTCTGGACAGCTTGTTCCAGTGTTGAGTTACCCTCACAGTGATTTTCTTTTTCCCCGTTATATCCAGTGTCAGAACCTCCCTTGTTTTGATGTATGACCACGGTCTCCCGGTCCCAGCCATCTTCTCCAGGCTGAACCAGCCCTGGTCTCTCAGCCTGTCTTCACAGGGCACGTGCTCCAGCCCCAACCATTTCAGTGGCCTCCACTGACTTTGCCTCATTTTACCAACTTCTTTTATGTCTTTCATTGCTGTGAGGGCACCTTGTTAACTCATGTTTAGCCTCCTTTCCACCAGGACTCCCAGGGAACTGTTAGCAAAGTGGGTCCCAGCCAGGCAGTCCCCAGCTGGTACCATTGCAAGGGGTTAGTCCCTCCCAAGGGCTGGACTTTGCTGAATTTCATGAGGTTCCCGTGGGAATTACGAGGCAATGTTTTTGAAAAACTTTGTTCTACTTGTACGCTGATGTTACTTGCTTTAAAATGCTGGCATTTTGAACATTTTTAGCACATCTCCTAACAGAAAGCAAATGTCTCAGTTTGTGCAGATCTTTAACAGATGTAAACTTACACATTTACTCTTAGATTTCTACAGTACTGGGGGAGAATTGGGAGTGAAAACAACATGACAACATGCCACAGACCAACCTGCAGAAAGGAGGGAGTGCTGCTAGACTATTCCATTGATGGAGGCAAGTACATCTTGTAGTTTCAGCTAAGCTACAGCCTTGTTCTGTATTCAAGCACCATGAACATCTGAAAAGTTGCCAGAGAGATCCAAAATAAGAAGATAATTTTTAATTATAAAGTTATTTTTGTCCTTGTAAAGTTTTTTCCCCCATCTAAAATTTCCATCTATTGCTCAGGAGTTTTCCATAATCCTCCTGCCTGATTTCAGTAATCAGTGGCTTCCAGCCAGTTCGATTCCTTTATACGATTACAAGATTGCTAATGCAACGAGTAACAGTTGCCAACCACCCTTAGAAGTTAAGATTTGTCTGTCAGAAGACCATAGCTATTATTTTTTTTCCTATTGTCTTCCTTTAATCTTTTAGAAGATTCTACCATAAGCTTGTTTTTATTACTAAACCTGCATCTTTTCATTATAGGGATATCCTGGACTTTGCTTCATGAGATGGATTACCAAAAATACATCTCAGTCAGGCATGACTACATCCTCCTACCCGAACACGCTCTGACCAACACAACCCGCTTGCGCTGGTGGCAGCCTTTCACCATCAGCAACGGGATCGTGGTTTCAGGCCCAGACCGGGCACAGTGGGCTCTGGATAACATCCTGATCGGAGGAGCAGAGATCAACCCCAGCCAGCTGGTAGATACGTTTGATGATGGTAAGACAGGCTGTGACGGCTAATCTGTTGTCTGACATTATCTTAGCTAAGATAAGCCCTGTGAGTTTGCAAGCACACTTTTTCTTCTCTTTGACACTATAAATTTTTCATTTTGTAGACTAATGCTGTTCATGTAATATCCTTTATGCTACTAATACGGATGTGTAAATATATATGCACGTGTATATTCAGATATGTATGTGAATATATATATGTATGTACCTATAAAAAAGACCAAAAAAAATTTATTTCAATCCAACTCATTTCATTTAAATTCCTGCATAAGAAAGTTTTATTTAATCATATTTTTTTAAAATACCATTATTTAAACATTTTAATTACCTCTCTGGAGCTCATGTTTTTATTATGTCTGTTAGTAACTCACTTAATGTATATCATGACAGATATATTCAGTGTTTATATAATGAAAATACTGTATCTAGTGTTTCTGTTGATTCATTACTAAAGCCTTGATGCTTACTGGGACAATGCAGTAATTGTCTTTAACTCATGTTAATAGAAGGCACCTCTCATGAAGAAAACTGGAGTTTTTACCCTAATGCAGTCAGGACTGCAGGGTTCTGTGGAAATCCATCATTCCATCTCTACTGGCCAAATAAGAAAAAGGACAAAACACACAACATCCTGTCCTCCAGGGAGCTCATTATACAGCCAGGATACATGATGCAGTTTAAAGTAAGAAATGTTCTCTCTCTCCAAAGTAAAGTACGCAATGAACAATCATGTAATGTGTCTCCAGAAATTCTTCTTCTTCTAACTAGGATGCCCAATTGGATGGATAATTAATAATGACTTTTTACTAGAGTTTAAAGGAAATTCTGAAGTGTAGGTAATGGGAACCAGAGAGGTTGCATGAATGTTAAACGCCAAATTATTCTGACTGTCTGTATGCTTTGGGGGTTACTGAGAGGGATTGGAAGTCTGATCCCTTTCTCCTGAAATTACTGGATCATCAGATACAGTAGGAATTCTTTTCTAAGGTGAGAATACATGGCATGCAGAGTATGCCATTTTCCCCTAACTCGTGAATAAGCAGAAAAGGCAAAGTCGAGGGAGGCTGGACAAGAGTGACATACGGAAAACGCAAAAGGGCTCAAGTAGATGTACCCCTTCTACTTACTTGTGTCATGGCAAATGACCTAAATAATCAGAGAAACATTTCTGAATATTTTACTTTGGTTTAAGGTAGAATTCTGCACAGGGCCAAAGACAACATGTAGTTGTTGTCCAGAAATGTTCTAGGCCTTTCCTCAAGTATCATCTTAAATAAGGCAGGATCTAATATGAAAGCAGGGTTATCAAAATAGTCATCCGTTTTCTTGTTATGGTTTTTTTCTCACTCTTCTGTTTGACAAGACAGTTCCAGAATTTTCCATCTTCCAGTAACCGATATTTTCACCTTTTCTCAACATCGTTGCCTATTTTATATTGACTGTCCAATATAATCCCTAAAGCACTGCTTCCCCCACTCACACAGCATGCCACCTTCAAAGAAATTATATAAAAGAGGAGTCTGACATGCTTTTTACTACTGAATGCCAAGACTCCCCAAGCTGCTTATTTTACCCAGCCTATCATCTTTTTCCTCTATTTTAAGACCAAAATTATGATAACCCATCACCATTTAATAGTTCATATTACTAAACTCTCATTGCAAAGTTTTTCTCTCCTGACTATCTCCTCCTTTTTCTTCACCTGTCACAGCAAAGATTTTATTTCTGAACTAAGAAGTCAGCTGTAGTGCATGGCTGCCATTTGGTTCTGAAGCTCTTAACATTTAGCTTTTTTTATATATTCAGTACTGTACATTGGATACTGTAATCTTTCCACTCCAGCGATGGCTGACACACCAGAAGGCTGTGCCACCATGCAGTGTGACCTGGACAGGCTGGAAAGTTGGGCGGAGAGGAACCTAATGAAATTCAACAAGGGCAAGTGTAGGGTCCTGCACCTGGGGAGGGATAACCCCATGCATCAGTACAGGTTAGGGGCTGACCTGCTGGAGAGCAGCTTTGTGGAAAGGGACCTGGGAGTCCTGGTGGACAACAGCATGACCATGAGCCAGCAATGTGCCCTGATGGCCAAGAAGGCCAATGGCATCCTGGGGTGCATCAAGAAGAGTGTGGCCAGCAGGTCGAGGGAGGTCATCCTCCCCCTCTACTCTGCCCTGGTGAGACCACATCTGGAGTACTGTGTCCAGTTCTGGGCTCCCCAGTTCAAGAAGGACAGGGAACTGCTGGAGAGGGTCCAGCAAAGGGCTACAAAGATGATTAGGGGATTGGAGCATCTTTCTTATGAGGAAAGGCGGAGGGATTTGGGTCTTTTTAGTCTGGAGAAGAGAAGACTGAGGGGGGATCTTATCAATACTTAGAAATACTTAAAGGGAGGGTGCCAGGTAGATGGGAACAGTCTTTTTTCAGTGGTGCCCAGTGATAGGACAAGAGGTAACGGGCACAAACTTGAACATAGGAAGTTCCATCTTAACATGAGGAGGGACTTGTTTACTTTGAGGGTGGCAGAGCACTGGCACCGGCTGCCCAGAGAGGTGGTGGAGTCTCCCACACTGGAGACATTCCAAACCCGCCTGGACGCTGTCCTGTGCAACCTGTTGTAGGTGACCCTGCTCTGGCGGGGGGGGTGGACTAGATGGTCTCCAGACGTCCCTTCCAGCCCTCACCATTCTGTGATTCTGTGATATGTCACAAATATGTTTATTGTTTTAAATATTCAAAATAATTCTGTTCTTAAATTGGATTGACTTGAAGCTTATATCCACATTTATCATGAGAAATTATAAATTTCATAGGTAATTAATATATAGTTAGGTACTTCATTTTCTGAAATGCCAAGGAGCTACCACATCTTTGTGTTTCAGAAACAATGTTTGTTTAGATATTTAATTTGAACTTTAGGAATGTAGTGTTAGGATTCTGTTTGAAAATAACAGTAGCAATGAAGTAAAATTCATTAAGTAAAAGCAGTATCTGAAGTACTGTCTTTTGTTTTCCATCCACTTTTGATGGATTTTGCCTCAGATCTAAGTTGGCAATATCTTTAATACACCCCGTAAAGAAAAAGAAGGAGAGCAAGACTTCATTAGATATCACATTAAATGTCTACCTGACTTGTTATAGCAGCCGATTTTATTTGTGCTATAGATTGTGGTTGGCTGTGAGGCAACTTCTTGTGGGGACCTCCACTCTGTGATGCTGGAGTATACGAAGGATGCCAGGTAAATAAGAGCAGAATACATAGACCTAAAAAGAAAAAAGGCACAATATTAAAAAGCTAGAGATCTTTTATTTATTAAAGCAATTACTTTGCTATTCGTCTTGTAACAGGATCTGAACAAAGCCCATGTGCAAGCACTGGGATTTGTCTACATGACTCCCATAAATTCTCCTTACAATTTATCCCAGATGTTGACAGATTCATGGCATTGAGCTTGTAGTTACAGTCATGAACGTGCTCCTGTTAAAAATGTGCTCGCAGAAAACCACATTGACAGGAAACTGTTGTCTTAGTATGACACAGAATTATATATTTAGGATGCAGCTGTAATGAAATGGAAGTTACTTAATTCTGATTAGGTCTTTAACTAGCAAACAATTAATAACACCGTCTCCTGTGCTGCAGTATAACAGTGCATTATAATTTGTAAAAGTGACGGTATATTCTGTGCTTAAATGGCGGTGGGTGAACATGGAGCAAATTCTGTCAGACTTTTTTCTGAACACAGTAAGAGAGAGACTAAGGAGCAGGCTCCTAAATAAATCCTTCTGTCATGCCAGCCCAGAGGAGCTCTGGGTTGGACTCTGCTGTGTGTACCACCACCAAGGGTTTCACAGCACTCAAACCTGGACAGTCCTCCCTGGCTGCACTGGGGTTTCAGCCTCTCACCCCTTGTCTATTTGCAGCTACAGAGCATGGAAACTATTGCTGACAATCTCTTGGGTTTGTTTAGTAAGACAGGCAATGCCATGACCCTTAGAAATTACCTGTTCCCCTTTCATTATTCTTTCAGCTGTTCTGAAACATTTTTTTTTGTTTCCTACAGGACAGACTCATGGCAGCTCGTCCAGACACACTGTCTTCCTTCCTCATCTAATAGCATTGGCTGTTCCCCATTTCAATTCCACGAAGCTACCATCTATAACTCTGTCAACAGCTCCATGTGGAGAAGAATAACTATCCAGCTGCCTGATCATGTCTCATCCAGGTAGGTTACTGAAAGGTCACCTCACTGTGGATCTATAAAATGTCAGCTGTCTTGCTGACACTGTTCGTGTGGAACAACTGGTGAATTAAAAATGCTTCTTTATTGCTGGATTTAGATCCGATACATAGCTAGTGTTTTTCAGAAAGCTTTTTGTTAATAGAAGTGGTTACTGCCAATGACATAGCAACCACATATTCAGGGTGGGTCTTTCCAGTTACTGAAGTCACAACCCCTTCATAACACATTTTTCATTACATCTGCTGCTGGCATATTTGGACGCTGCTGTCCAGATATGTTTAATTGCTAGCTGTCATAATATGGTGTTTGGATTTTGATATTTCCAGTGCAACTCAGTTCAGGTGGATTCAGAAGGGGGAAGAACTAGAGAAGCAAAGCTGGGCAATCGACCACGTGTACATCGGGGAAGCGTGCCCCAAGCTCTGCAGTGGCCACGGGTACTGCACGACTGGAGCCATTTGCATTTGTGACGAAGGATACCAAGGTTTTATTTCTTCAGTTTCCTTCTTATGCACCTGCTGCAGTCTAATGTAGCTCAAAATTAAACAAAAAGATAAAGAAAGAGTGATGTAACGTGTCTAAATTCATCATTGGAATGCTTACAAATTAATAATTTGACAGAGCTGCAAATGACAGCTCTTCCCTCCCTTTACTCTTTCTGGATTTAGTCAGTAATCTCTCCTGTCTGGCACTGTACATAAAGCCCGTTTAGCCTTCATTGAAGGCAGAATGTGACTACCTGCTTACCTAGAAATGGCTTCCACTCCTGTACTCCTTCCAAGGGTGCGCTCACTCCCAGGGGATGTGTGCATGGGATGAAGATGTTGGTGATTTGCCCCTGTAAGGGACTCACTTCTGGGCCCTGTCCAGACAGAGTGCTCTGCTCTAATCCCGCAATGCAGCTAAACACATGCCTAATGGTACCCGAGCGCCCTCATTAAATTATAAGTATTTTGTGGGATTGGAGCCAGTGTTTAATATCTTCCAGGACAGTCTTATAACTTCATAAGATCGGATCCCTTCCCTGCTTTAGATGGATTTTCCTTTGACTGGCAATTTGCGGTTTCTTATATTGGTATCAATGCAAAATAGGAGAAACCCTATTGCAGCTCTTGAAGTTATACTGCTGTAAAAAATAAGACTCACAGCCTCAATTTTCTAAAAATGAAGTGATACAGCAATGTGCACATTATTAATGGATCTGCTGAAATATATGCAGCCTGTAGTCACACTGTGTATTGGGCCACAACCTTGAACAATGAACCGTAACTCAATTTTCTCCATTCTTTTGATTTTTGTGTGTTTTATAACTTCACTGTGTCATTTTTAGGTGATGACTGCTCTGTTTTTAGCCATGACCTCCCCAGTTATATTAAAGATAATTTTGAATCTGAAAGAGTCACTGAAATAAACTGGGAAACCATTCAGGGGGGCGTGATAGGGAATGGATGCGGACAGCTGGCACCCTATGCCCACGGAGATTCGCTCTATTTTAATGGATGTCAAATACGACAAGCTGTGACTAAGCCTCTGGATCTCACCCGAGCAAGGTAATACTTTGAGCCTAAAATGCTCTCTTAGCAGCTCATGAGAAAGGAAACTCTTTATATGTACATGCAGTCATGTGGGCCAGTATTGATGAGGATGGAGTGACCTGGCTCTACCACGCAGTCAGATGTGGCTGGCAGATAAACATTAGGCTTGGCAAAACACTTTGTGACTTCCATTTGGGAGATGGAGAGTGAGGAGGAAGCGATGTCAGATGAAAAGGTCAGATGTTTTCATCATGCCAAACAGAGCACTGTCTAGTAAGCCAGCACTGACAACGAAGCCGTTGGCAAAGATGGGACACCAGACTGTCTGGACCAGCGCCTGATCTGATAAGACCATGTTTGTATCTGCCTCCATGATGGTCATGACTAAAGATGCTATTAGTAATTACAGACTCATTTTCCCATTTCAGTTGTCAAACAGAATTATATTCACCTGGCAATGAACAGGAGTAGCTTTTTCATCTATCGAGACTCTTTGGCCATGGAAAAACAAATGCAACCAGCCTGTGCTGGCTCTTAACAGAGTGACAGCCTTCTGGACTGGTTTGTATTTAGTTGTCCAGAGCAAGATTAGAAACAGGATGAATTGGCAAATGGAACAGATATAAATCAGGCTCTTTCTTATTTGAACACCCAGGTAGAATATGAGAAATCTTTTAGGAACTTGATGATATTCAACCTTTATTTGCCCTTTTTTGGCTTTTCGTACACTCATTTGCATGTTTATATGTTTATATATCTCAGTTTTATGCAGATACATTGTAAAATAGGATCGATTGTCTCCAATTATATGGCAATATGTTACACACAGTAAACTATTACTTTGAAAGGGGAGCTGTGTTTTAGAGATGTAAGGACAGTTTATTTTGCATGTTAAAAGTAAAGATTCTTGAGGATGCTCAAGGTTTTAATAAGGTAACTGCAATAGACCTGGAAGTGCTATTGTTCCTGCTTGAATACTTTTTGCATATTGAAAATACCTTTTCTCTCTGTGTTTTACAGCAAAATTATGTTTGTTTTGCAAATTGGAAGTATTTCACAAACAGACAGTTGCAATACCAATCTGAGTGATCCTAACACTGTAGACAAGGCAGTGCTCCTCCAATACAGTGTAAATAATGGAATTACATGGCAAGTAATTGCACAGCATCAGCCAAAGGACTTTATACAAGCCCAAAGAGTGTCTTATAATGTTCCTCTGTGAGTACTCAGTCACATTTCATTACCTCTAAGTGCACAAGATATATTTCTGCTAAGAAAGAATCTATCTTTGCATCACTGTGCAAGAAAAAAGGTTGATGAGAGGATAAACAAAGAAGAAAACTTAAGGGGAAAGCTGATTAAGAAATTCCAGCCTAGTGTTTATCAATATATTTGTGTATATCAATATATAGTGTATATCAATATATCAGAATACTTGTTTTAGAGATGTGAGGGGAAAAAAAAATTCCTCCTTATCTGTGTGCATTTTTCACCATGAAATGTTTTGTATGTACAGTGTGTTGATGTTCAGGGATGTAGAAATAACGCTTTGACTTTGCTCCCAGTTCCTCTTGCGGGGTAGATAGGGATGTGCAAACCACCGATAGTCCGGAGCTCTCACAGGCTCTTACGTTTGTGACGACAGGGAGGCACGAATGAAAGGAGTCTTACTGCGCTGGTGGCAGCCCCGTCACAACGGAACAGGTCATGATCAGTGGGCTTTGGACCACGTAGAAGTCGTCCTGTGAGTATCAGCTTCACCTCATCCCACCCCATCTCAGAAAGCACTGAAATTCCTCCAGCATGGCACAAGTGTTAAGCTCAGTAAGAACCATTGTGGTCCAGGGAAGTCTTTGAGAACCAGTGTTTGCTAATGTTCTGCCCTGACTGCAACCATCAGTGGTTAAGACAGCCACGAAATAAGTGGCACAGCAGGGGTATGTGTTGTGCATCGCGGAAAAATGCAGGAGGGAAAGTGGGACTATCACCAGCAAGTATTGGTGTGGTCCTGTAATGCAGCAACAACTGTGAAAAAAAATACTGTGCTGGGACATTCTTATGGATATTCCTGAAAGGATATTCCTGTTCAACGCTGTGCTGCCATATAAGGCTGATTTATATGCTTTTGAAGATACAAAAGAGTCTGCTGTACTGCTCTTTGCACAAAGTAATGTTGTTGTGCCTCTGAAAAATTTGTGTTAGCAACTAATGCCTTATTCATTTCCTTTTTTTAGTAAGAAGGATACTGTTCAGAAACAGGGTTCACTATATCAGGTTCCTATGGTCCAAGCTCTATATTCATCCCCTTGTCACGATTTTGCCAAGTAAAGTGTCTGCACCCTCCTGATTCTCCCATTCTTGAGATGGGTTTCGCTGGCAGCTAACCCGTTTTTCCTGTGTTACGTCACGAAGAGATGACCTGCTTTTTCTCTAACAATTTAGTTCCAGTAGAAGTGAAATGCTAGTGGCTTCACGGGCGGGAACTCATCGCTGACAGTGGTTGGCAGAGAGAGGCGTGCCTGCTCCATAGATAGGTCCAAACATTCCTTTTATTACACAATTTAAAAATCAGCAATGAAGAAATTAGGCTTGAATAACCTCCAGACTGTGTAATTATAACCATGAGGTTTCTGAATTAGCGGAGACATTGCAAGTAATGTTTTGTATGAGTAGCAAAGTGAATTATCTGATTTCTAGTTAGCCCTGTTCTTTTTTCCACCGAGTAGTACCAGCTTGCATGGCACTCATATCAACCCCAAACCAAATTGGTCCCAACACTGAGTAACTGTACACGCTCTGCTGCTTTTACACACCCTGCTGGGCTCTGCTTCCATACCATTAAGCTTAAAGTTTGAAGGACAGAGGGATGGATGCAATTCTTGGCTTAGTTAATCAATGGCTGTATGATGCTGCATCAGGAAAGATAAGAAAGAGTATGAACCTGCAGGAGGTTTACAGTGTTTAGGAAACCATTGAAAAGAGAACTGGTAGTTCTGAAATATTCCCATGTCTTTCTGCCCTGCAATGAAAAAAAATAAAAAGAAAGAATCAGGTGGGGGAAAAAATAGACCATAATATTATTATCCAAGCATTGAATTAGGGAGTATAAGTAGGAATAGAGCAGATCTCTAAAAAGTGATTCTTAGGCTGAATTCTGGAGAACTTCCTTGACAATGAGATCTGCTACATTGTAGACCAGACACAGAAGTTGCGTGGTGACAAGTCAGTTATATGAGACAGATTAGAATGAAGACAGCAATAGAAATGCTATACTAAGTAATCCCACCTTGCCTAGAGAAGGAACCAGATGGGTAGACAGTGCCTTTTCACTTTTCGTCTTTTTCGCCTGTTAAAGAGCTTTAAGGGTTCTTCTGAATATTGGCCAAAATATCAGGCTAGAGACAGAGAGTTTCCATCCTGTTCAGGTGACACCTGGTACAACCCACAAGAGGAAGACAGACCAAACCAGACAGATTTCTCCCTTGACAAGTACTGTGAAATGCAGTGCCACGGCAGCATGTTTCCCAAAGGCCAGATGTGGAGTTCCAGCCTCTGCTAACTACAGCACGTGAGACTTGCTGCTTTCAGGAAAGGCAGAATTACATGCTGTGGTGCATCTGGTTCATATGCCGGCCTGTGCTCAGACCCGACGAGCAGCTTCGACCCCTCTGTTTTCCTTAAGTTCTATCTGCACCTTCTAATTCAGCAAAATATTCTGTGGGCCTCTTAGATTTTATTTGCAAGTAACCCACAAATGGTTCAATAAAGCCTTTGGAAGGCTTTCTGAAGGGAAGCACACAAAAGTGTGTCAATAAGATACTCCCACCTGGGTTTTGCTTTAGCTCTGCGGTGTCACTTGGCCACCTCGCACTGGTCCCTGTGCGCCCCAGCACTTCAGTTTCTTCACCCATAAAATGATGAAGACACTCAGTGAAGACACCTCCAGAGTGCTTCCAGGCATACAGAAGGGAGCCTGCATCACTGCACTAACCCTGGACGATCCTGCACACACCAGGGCTACCAGGATTCATACCATGAATACGAGGGATAGGAATTAGCTTTAATTCTTAATATTCCTTCATTTTCCAGTGAAGGGCACAGAAACTCTGCCTGCCCCTGGGGAGAGCAAACCACCTTGCGCAGGCAGTTCTCCAGCGGGAGGTGAGCAGGCAGTGTCCCTCGGCTGCTCTGTCCCTCCATCCAGATTGCCGGAGGAGAGCTCTGTGAGCAACAGCCAGCCCCAGGCTCTCTGGCAGGGCTGCAGAGAGGCATGGCCTGAACTGAAACCATTCACCAGCGTGCTGTCATTACCTCTTCCCATTCATCCTATAGGGAGTCACTGGAGAGTCAGTAGGCTTCTGCTTATTCTTCCCAAAGCTGAGATACCTTAGGAAACATCTGTGCCTCCTGAACTGGAAGCAGTTCCTGCTGGCACTCTGACCTTCTCTCAGAGAGCCATGAACATCCCTGGCTGCAGGACCTGTTGATGGTCCATGACTAATGGAGTCTGTGCTCGGTCCTCTTATAACCCTACACTCCACCACCCACCTGAGTGAGACTCCATACACCTCTCTGGGAACCATCAGAATTATTCTCACTGGCCCTGGTTTAAGCCCTAGATTTTCATGCTTGTTTGCGATCTGTGTAGGCATGTTGCCACAGCTGGCGAGCCTCTAGCCCTTGTGGAGTTACAGCAAGAAGCCAAACTGTATTAGGAGGTGTGATTTGGGATGTAGAGAAGTTCCTGGCTTTCTACACATCTCGCCTTGTTTCTTCCACTACCCAGTGGGCTGACAAAGAGGTCTAATGTTTCCAAATGCCCTAGGTGCTAACCACGGGTTTAGCTGCCTGCACACCTAGGTGCTATGCCAGCTTTTCCTCAGCCCACGGGCAAGTGAGCCATGCTCCCCTTGAGCAGGCTAAGGCCTGGAGTAAGAGGGAAACCAGGGAAAGCACCTGGCAGCAGGGAGAGCTGGTCTGTAGGGAGGTAGCACAACCAAGAACTTTTGATTTTAATTCCCATCCAACACAGGGAATGGCCCTGTTCCTCCTTACAGTGCTAACTCCAGGGGCAAATCTGTGAATACCTGCTCTCATGGCTCAACTCTTCTCAGCAAACCAAAGATTTGAAATTAATTCTGTCACAGGCCCAGCTGCCAAGTTGTAGCGCAGACACCACTTACAGCTGATGCACAGCCAGGGTCCCGACACTCTCTTCAGTCCAATTGGTTTCTGAGTCAAGGGCCATCATCCTCTTACCAGCAGACATATTTTCAGGATAAAATTTCTTTGTTTCCTTTTTGCTCCCAAGATAGTTTGCTGGGGGGAAAAATTAACCTGCAGATTATATGTGCATGCAAAATACCTGACGGTGATAAAAAAGGCCAAAGGCAGGTGCTTTTGTATGTTACTTAGCATCATTCCACTTCTGAATGAATTATTTGAATCACTCATTAAAAAGCAGTATTGTTAAGGCTGCGATGCAGCTGCAAATGGTGCTCAAATTGAGCACCTCTTTTGAACAGGTGAAATGCAATACCTGCTTTGAATATGTTACATATTAAATTGGTCTTGCCAACTAACCACTTGCCAACTTATTTTAACAATGGTTGATGTCTATCCTGTGGTGGGGAGAGATATTAGTAATCAAGTTGTCCAGTTCCTTTTAAATCTAGTACCTATTATTCCTCATTAGTGCAGCATTTTTTCTCTCCATTCGTAAAGAAAGCTTTGTGCACAACTCTCACGTGTTCCATGTGGCTCTTCTTAGGATGAAAAAGTATTTTACCCAGACTTAACAAAGACTGCTTTTCAGTGCCCCTGTACTTCTGCCCTTAGAAGAGCCCATGTTCCAACCCAGCATTTCATTTGCACATTGTTTTTTCTCGAAGCACAGCGCTCAGCCTGTCTGCTGCACAAACACCACGCACTTTTTTGCATGTGCATTTGGAACTGCCATTTCTCTGCGTATAGAGCAGGCCCTTATTGGCCTCTTATAAAAATTCTGATCAAAGGTATTGAGAACTAAAGGGCAATAATAAGCTGAACGCTAAGGGTCTGATGTTGCTTTCTTTGCACCCCCAAAACTCGTGATGAGATTCAGGGGAATTTCAGTTGTGCAAGGAATGCAAGAAATATTACCCCCACCTACTATTTTATGGTTAACTGTTGGATAACAGAACAAAATCCTCCATAGCCATCACTCCATGCTCTTCATTGTCAAGATATTCTCATGTCTTTGGCACAAATGACTTAGTGAGAACTTACATTGTATTTGGTGCAAAGAATATTTATCCTTATTTTGCAAGATTAAAATACAAATTATATATCGTAGCTCTAACAAAGACTGCTCATGTGGAAAAGCATTTTCATCTGCTTTATTTTTTTAGTAAAAAGCAATTATTTGAAAAATGCATTTCTATTCAAGTATTAACATATTTATAATAAAGAACAGAAATACCTCAAGCATTAAGTAATCATCTGAATATTCACAACATTTATGCCAAATTTAATATGATGCAGTCTGTGCTTTTATGACATTTTTATTATGTTTCTAAAAAAGTGCATGCTGAATTTTATAGAAAATAAAAATATAAACATTGATTTGAAGTATCAGGAAATAATTTGTTCAATTTTTATTTTCAAAAGAGACGAAAAGTCCTATATTGCCTCTAAACCTCATCAGGGTTTTATGACTAATCACAGTGCTGCATGCATTGAAAGGCATTTTCTAACTTGTGTTGTATTTCATTGTTTGCTGTCATTGGTTTTACACTAGAATAAGGTAAGTACTTTGCCTGAATCATATCAAATGTATGTTGCTTTTACAGCTACAGTTCTTTCCCAAAGTTTTGTCAATAATGGGTTGGTGGAAAATCATTTGTACTCTCTGAGATGTGCCACGTAGCTCTTGAGGGTCCTGATCCTGCAGGGAGCATCAGGGGAAGTTAAACTTAGCAGAAAGTGTTCAGCAGCTCATCCTGTACCGCAGTGGGAATTTCACGGAGGCTGTGGAGAGAAGGGCTTGTCCTCCTCCTGCAGTGCAATGAGACTTGCCAGTGGAGGGCAGCCAGCTCGTTGCATGGGCAACCTCTCAGCTCCAATGGGGAATTCCCACTTTTTTCCATAATCATAGAATCATCTACATTGGAAGGGGCCTTTAAGATCATCGAGTCCAACCATCAACCTAACACTGCCAAAACCACCACTAAACTATGTCCCTACACACCACGTCTGCCCATCTTTTAAATACCTCCAGGGATGGCAACTCAACCACTTCCCTGGGCAGCCTGTTCCAATGTTTGATAACCCTTTTGGTGAAGAAATTTGTCCAAATATCCAATCTAAGCCTCCCCTGGCGCAACTTGAGGCCATTTCCTTTTGTCCTATCACTTGTTACTTGGGAGAAGAGACTGACCCCTACCTAGCTACAACCTCCTTTCAGGTAGTGACTACAGAGCTGAAGGCACAGTCAGGTAGTGTATGTCAGTGAATCTGTATGGTGGCACAGTCACACATGTCTCTCAGACATACAGCAAGTGTCTGCCAGGTAGTTCTTTTGTTTCTTGTAACTATGCCGCTTTGTGCTGTCTCAGTTAATAGGTACCACAAACCAACATAGTTACTGGGCTCTGGGTTCAAATCTTGACCTCTCCAAAGCCAAGGAACATTCGTCATTGATATGAGCCATCAGGACTTCAGCCAGAGCACACCACTTTTCTCATTATAGTACCCTCCTAACAAAGCATTTGTAATTCAGCCACAAAATCTACCCCAAGCCTAGTCCTGAGAGGCATGCCTGTTCTGTTTTCTAAAACATTGTTCATTTTTTGTTTTGTTATCCAAATATTTTTGTTTCTATTTGGTTCCTATTATGCCCTGTCAATTAGTAATAAAAGCACGATAATAATGAATGACATTAACATATATTGGGGGGTTACCACATATTTTTCATTCCATTTGGCTATGTTCTGTTTGCATAAATTTTGAATTGCAGACTTGAAGTTCAAACTGTGCTTTAGGAAACATGCAATAGCCAGAACATTCTATTAAAGAGTAAAGTTGCAGAGCAACTCCTTCTCATAAATTGCTTTATTGTAGGTATTTACTTAACAGAATTTTGTTCTTCTATATTGGCTGCATATTGTTTCATCCAACTAATGTAACTCCAGTGACTTCACTGGAAAGTTACGTAGAGTTTCCTATGGAAATTGGAGCAGTATTGTCTTCTATTGATTTTTTTTAACATTAATGCACTCAAAACTGTTGAACAGATTATGCAGTAGTTGCTCCTATTAATTGCTTTTTTTGCTGTTTGCTCCATCAGCAATATAGAGATAACTATTTTTGATCTGTACTTTTCATCTGATGGTTCAGTGGATGCACAGAAAATGTAGAAGGCTCAGTATATGCTGACCAGTCCATTACACACTTGCAAAGCAGCCTCCAAGTTGCCGCCAATATTCAAACAAAAGTTTCCCTCCATGCTCTCTGTTACGGAAGGACGCCTGTTCCTAATACAGCTTGATGTTCCCTGGCACATTTTGGCTGCTTCAAACAAAAAAAACAACAGCAAAAGTATGATAAAGCCTTTTTTCAGTGTGTAAAAATACATATCAGTTTTGCTAATAATAGCATTGAAAGCATTCTTAAATCCACCAAATGCAAGAAACGTGTAAATACTCCTGTAAACTTTATTATATAATTCTTATTATGATCTTATAAAGCACTATTGATCTCTCGTAAACAGTGCTTGCCTCCTAACAATATATAAAATTAATTCAGAAAAATAAATATAGACCTAGTCTCATCTTGTGGATACCAGACTATGCATACTATACAATGTATATATACAATATACTATACAATGTACAATACTGTAATAATATAGGGTATACCTATTGACCTATAGAAAGAGTTAAAATCATACCATTTTCTATAGCAGGCATGAAGATTTTGTGTGGCATCCAACCAGTAGTTGGAAAGCCCATCTCAGGCTTTGGTGGAGAACAAGTCTGAACCACGTCAGTGCAAGTAAAAAAAATAAGCATTTAGTTCTTAGGAATTTAGATTTCTTTTTTTTTTCCCACACACACTGCACTGCTGGGACACATCACAGGGAATATATGTATTTTCTTTGTTTGTATCATCTCGATCATCTTACAAAATAACGTAACAGACTGAATATACATTAAAAAATAAGTAAATCTCTTTTAAATTATTAGGTAACCCCTTCTTTGTCCCTTTTTTCAATTCTTTCTTTTCCTTATTTTTGATGGGTTTTTTTCTTTGCTCTTTGTTTTAAACATCTTCATCATAACTTTAAGGCCAGATACAAAATTCGAAGTGAAACAGAGGCCAGGTGCACGCAGCAGTGTCCAAAACAGGTCCTGAAAATCTCTGCTGAGCTGTTGCTGAACGTGAGCAGACCAAAGGCAGGAGGGACAGAGGACCGTGAAGGCCCCTGGGCCAAGGACTGCAACTCAGCACGTGTCCTGGCTGCCCAAGTCATGCCCAAGCTGAGGATCTCACAGCCAAGTTCAGTCTTAAATTTAATCAGGTCCAGAAACAGCAAATTTTTCAGCCAAACACATTGACAGGCTCCATTTGGTCCCATGTACCTATAGTGAGGCCACTCGGAGTTGGGCTGCGCTTTCTCCCAGGGCCCAGTCTCCTGTATTTTGGCTGCAGAGCAGCCCTCTCCCAGCAGAGAGGTGCTCTATCCTCACTTCGTGGTTAGGATGCTCTCCTGAGAGGTGGGATGTTACCTGGAAGGCCCTGTGTATAAGCAACAACCCACTTCTCAGACAATGGGAATTAAAGGGAAGGCAAGATTAAAACCTCCTTCAAGCCTCGTGACGAACACCAGCCACTTTCAGGAGTGAGTTCAGGGTCGTGATTCCCCTCCTGCCTTCCTCAGGGAGGCACTCAGCATTGCCATGAAGGTGATGTTCCACAGAGACGAGTATGGGACCAGAATAAAGACCGATCTTCAATGTTTCTTTGCACTTGAGCTACCAAGTGGCATTAAAACTATACTGACTCCTCTCTGTCAGTCTTCCACACAAAACTCTTACAAATTAGCACAGACCTTTTCACCTGAAGAAATCAGGACAAGTAAACCTCAAATATTAACTCCTCCCCTATTGCCAAATGCTTTAGAGCACTGCTTTACTGTGGGAGCACCAAAAGTTGTGCCAAGTCTAGATCTGTTTGCATTCATTGTCATTGGGAGCTGGATTCTGTTTCATTCTTGTATGTACATTCCGGGGGCGGGGGGGAAGTGTCATTTTTCTGTAAAATTGGGTGAAGAAATTTGCAAAGCCTTGGAAAACTAGCTGGGAAGCAATTTGGAATTTCTTAGGGGTTTATATCCTAGATTTTGACACAACTGCTTTTATTCAATATAGTCAATCATGTTCTAGATCAGCTGTTGAAAAGGGTGTAATTTTGTTATACAGATTTTTTTAGATGAGGTTATCATACTACAGCAAAAGCTATCTTTGCCTCTGGAGGATCATACTTATTTTGCAAAGCATGCAATTATTTCTTTTGCCTAAGGGTCACATTCACTAAAAATAAGCTTATGCACTAGAGAGGAAAGTATGACTGTTTATAGTATGATTATTTACATTTTACTTACAGAGAGGACTCACAAGTGAAAACCTGCCTTGCACCCACAAATGGAAGCTTTGTTTACTGTAATCTACTGCAGGCCTTTACTTCACAGATCACCTTTAAAATCCAATGGACTTCTTGGTTGGGGGGCTCCTGGTAGCATTCAGTGTCTTGGAACGGAGACGCTTAGGCCAGGCATACTTCCCCGACTTCAAGAGGAAGCTAGAAAGCACAAGGTCCTAAGGGGGCAGGGAGGATTAGCAGAGGGAGTCAGAAATTAGCCTGAGACTGCACGGATTCACTGTGATTTTGCAGCTCCTTTCCCCCGGAAACCAAAAGAAAATTTGGCCACGCAGTCACCAGCAGTTCCTCCTGGGTGAAGCTCTTTATGCCTGTTAGAGTTGTGCTTGGGGTCTGCACGGTTAACGCTGTGCTCCGATCTCTGAAAGGAACTGCATCCTCTGACTGCATCTGTGGGAATATTTTGTATACCACTTTGCCATGCAGAGAAAGAGGCTCTCAGGTGACTCTAGAAACTAGTCTGGCTGCAGTATGTGATACTATTTTTATTTGTAAAAATAGTTCTCTGATGAAAAGGTCTCTCCTATACCCTGGGACTCTATAGTGCAGCGTGCAAGAGAGACTGTCTCTTATAGCCACATCTCAGCTGCTCTATATGGCTGGCCAAGTGCTCTGCCAAGCTGCAGGTCTGAGAGGAGACATCCTGTATCAGAATATCAGAGTACACAAACCTTTTCATTCTCTTGTAATTCTGAATGCAGTTTGGCTGTAGGCCTATGTAGACCTGTATTTGTATGTATGCACCAGGGGTATGGATATGTATGTAAAGGGACCAAGAAAAGGCACAGCCAGACGAAGTGCTCTAGCTGTTCTGCAGAGGCTCTGTGGTGCTGCACAAGCAGTTCTGTGCCATGAGTAGACTCACAAGGATGCACCACAGATCTTACAGCTCCATTTCCAAAGGTGCTGAAATTTGGAAAGTGAAGGTGGGATCCGGCCTTAGGAGTTAGATGGGCTTCAGGTACCAAAATCCGAGACAGCTGTCTTGTCCACCACTGCCCTCTCATGGTTCTTTCTTCCCACAGTGGGAGAAGTAGAAACCTATGTTAGCTGGGATGGGTCTTGTCCTCCAGGTAGGTCTTCTGAACAACTGTCCCTCCTTCAATTAAGCTGCAGTCAGGCTGTCTCTTGCCTGATCTCCTCCCAGATGTGATGATGCTTATTTCCTAGATCTTCCTTTAATTTTGGATGAGGGGTGTAAGAGAGGGAAACATTAAGTCTGCATAAAAGTATTGTACTTCACTTCCTATATAATAAAAGTGGAAGATAATGAAGTGAACTAAAGCTTTTCTTCTGCTTTCAAGATAAAGCAGTTAATGATCTGAGACAGAAGGATAACTGGGGTATAAAACCACCGTGGAGAAATGCCCTATATTGAGAGGGTATGACGTGCATGTAGCTTTAGTGAATCTGGCCCTAGGCAGCACAAGTTTTCATTAGCTGAAAGCTTTTAACCTTTCCCTAAGATAATGAATTGTAAATAAAAGCAAAGTGGGACAGATTCTCAATTGCCTTTTACCTTGCTGTTGTACAAAGGGTGCAATATACACCACTTTGCACAGGGTTGAAAGGTCACGCAAGAAAAAAGAATCTGTCCCACTAGCTCACTGCTCCAAAAGAGTTTAAACTGCATATAAAAAAAACTGACACTCTTCTCTTCCTCCACCCCACCCTTTGATTTTAACAGCACTCGCAAACAAAATTACATGATGAATTTTTCACGGCAACATGGGCTCAGGCATTTCTACAACAGAAGACGAAGGTCACTTAGACGATATCCATGAAGAAACGAGAAATTTATCTTTTTTCCTCCCAACATTTGATGTGTTGCTTTCCATTCTTTAAATCTAGCACTGCGTCTGGTATCAGGACTTTTCTTGCAATTGGCTTGATGAATAACTGAAAGCCTTTCTCAAGACAGAGTGTACACCACTTTTTCGCACTGTGAACTAATGAGAAGTGACTTATTTTCTCATAGGTAAATGTTTTAATGTTGATGTGTCTGTGAAAATTGTGATCTGTTGTAATATCAGTTACAGTGGCAGTATTGGAAGTAAGCAACTAATTCTGTTTAACAGGAAAAAAGTTTAAGCACAAAGACTTTTCAGATTTTATGTTTAAAAAAATCTACATACTAAGTACAGAATTTAACATTCTTTGTCACATAGGTATTTAAGTGCACTGTATTTCAGCTCTGTGTCATTTTATATGATTAAGTTATCATTGTTTGTCTTCTTTGTATTCTCTTCTACAACATGACACATTGGCACTGTATTTACTTGTTTTGTTGTTGTAATATTTTTGCTGCTGATTTTTGGGCTATTTACCTTCTGACAAAATGTATTAAAAAAAAAATCAAAGTACCTAATCAAGAAGATAATTGCAAAAGTAGTTGTAAAGGCGTTGATATCCTTTGCTCTTATTCTTTGAGATGTCTGTTGATTAGCATTGTTTTGTGGATAAAAAAGAATGCTTGACATTAAACTTTTTTCTACTAAGGAGTTGTGGATGAAGCCCCAAACAGAAGTTCCCAATTCCCTGTCTAAATGTAGTCAGTTCTCTGCAACTGATTTACTTACAGTAACTGCCATTTGGTGTCTGTAGTAATGAAGTGATTTGTAAACAGTGAACGTTTCATGGTGTTCTCTTTGGTGTTTGTTTCTATTGCGGGTCATGTTTGTATCTTCTGATAAAGTTGTATCTACACCAGCAACGTTAAATGCCCCTATAGCCCTAAACTGTCTATTATCATAAATAAAATGCTTCACTTTATGGTGAACCAAGCTAAAGATCCATGCTTCAATAAAAATAATGTCAACAAACATTCTGACGTTAGACTTTTCAAGCCATGTGGGCTTTACATATGGAATCATAAACCAAATTCTTTTACTAAATACCTAGATTCTAATGCAAACATCGATGGTATTTTTTAATATTTAGTACATCACACCTAACAGCACTTTGCAAGTAATACAAACCAAGAGATCTTCCCAGTCCCACCTGTGGGCATAACATGACTGTTGGAACAGGTCCAGGTGCAAGGAATGAAAGGGGACCACAGACCAATACACACTGTCACTTGTCTTTAGCTGCAAACCCAATATGCAATGTGCGAATCAGTGTTTCCACCCTCTGAGGACTACAACGCAGCACATAAGGAACCTGGTTCAAAACAGACAAAGTTACTAATTCTTAGAATCACAGAATCATTTAGATTGGAAAGGACCCTTAAGATCATCGAGTCCAACCACAAATGTAACGCTGCCAAAACCACCACTAAACTATGTCCCTAAGTGCCACATCTATATGTCTTTTAAATACCTCCGGGGATGGTGACTCCACCACTTCCCTGGGCAGCCTGTCCCAATGCTTGATAACCCTTGCAGTGAAGAACTTTTTCCTAATATCCAATCTAAACCTCCCATGGTGCGACTTGAGGCCATTTCCTCTTGTCCTATTACCTGTTACTTGGCAAAAGAGACTGGCCCCCACCTCACTACAGCCTCCTTTCAGGTAGTTGTAGGGAGCGATAACGTCTCCCCTCAGCCTTTTCTCCAGACTAAGCAACCCCAGTTCCCTCAGCCGCTCCTCATCGGAGAGAAGTATCATATATACTTGCTATGCATGCACATCTGCTTCTGGCACCATACCGGTCTGAAGCAGAATGGTGTTTGTTACATATCCTTGCTCAGGCACCTAAAATGTGTTTAATTTTTAAGAGGTTTTTGATCAAAGGTACCCAAGCAGTGCAGGAAAAAAGAAGGTCGTTCAGGGACCAACCAGATAGAACTTTTGCTTGGTCAAAATTAGGCAACATACCTTTGACAGACCTGGAAACTTACTGCAACAGCCCAGCCTCCTGCAGCTGCAAACTCGTACTGCGCTGGAGAACAGTGTGCGTGCTTTCAATTCTTGAAACAAGATAAAGAATCTATTCAGAGAAAGAGCAGGAAGAAAAAAAATGAGGTTATTAAAGAATATAATAGCTTAATGTTTGGGCAAGAGATTTTAAAATATTATAATAAAAGTTTCGCCCATTGAACAAACAAAAATGCAAGATATCAACACTCCTCTTTTTGACGATAATTTTGTTTGCCCTGATATGTCAATAGATGGGTGATATTTCAATCTAAAATGTGTGTGCAGCTATCATGTTGCTAGGGAATTAATTTATTTTAAAAACTTTAGATACAATGAAGCACTTAATCTAACTTCTTTTTCCAGGTAAGAGGCCAGCATAATCAGAGAAGCTGCTTTTCAGAATTGTATTTATTTCCTTTGAATAATGTATGTAATCATGACTACCGAGGAATCCCTAGAGGCATTTCAGCAGAACTCACTACAAACTGTGCATAGGCTTTTCTCAAGAAAATCATCCTGCTGGCAGATTCCCACGTGATGTTGTCATTTGCTCTTTCCAGATTCCAGGAAGTTCTTCCTTATATTTTTTTCCATTCCTACAGCACACAAGGTAGTGTGCACATACAGCATACACAGTGTATGTACTGTTTTATTTTTCCTCCCATATGACTGAAAGCAATGAGTCATCTAACATTAAATAGTTGTTAAAATATGAAGGGTGACACAGCACATAATCAATGGCAATAAAACAGTGACAGTGCTATAAAATGTACTAATAAGCTTATCTACTGGTATAAAACTCTGGCAGGCATAACTATGAAAACTGATGCTTTTAGTATGCCTTATAGTCTTCCTCATTTTTCCTACCAGCTCATTAACCCATGTTCCAGTAGAATAAGGAGAACATGAGAGAAATGAAATAAAAATACAGGAAGACAAAGCTCGGACCTGCTGGAGCTCCTGGAACAACCAAAACCTGAAGTTCTCATAATTTTGCCTCAATGTTCTTCTCTTGAACTTGCTTCATCCACAGGTGGTAACATCACCTTAGTGAGAGGAAATGAGTGTAGCACAAGTATTTTGAAGGACAGAATTAGGCTTTGCATTAATTTGACAATTTAGAGAAATGGGTAGAAATGAAAAAACACAGCAAATACATACAAGGACAAGACACTGTCAAAGAACAAGGTACCAGCACACAAACTGGATAAATACGTGGCTAGGCAGCAAAACTACAGGAAGACAATAAAAAACATAAAGCAGTTTAAAAAAATGCCATTTTGCATTGTATCAATAGAAGTGTTTATGGTAAAACACAGTAAATATATACACGGCTGTCAGTCCTGGTAAAGTAGACAGCAGTTGTCAGCTGTTGAGCCCTTCACTTAAATACAGATGTAAAAAAATTGAGAGATTGCAGAGTACAACAGCAAAAACAAGACCCTTGAAACCATGAGCTTCCAAGTAGAAACAGTTGGTTTGTTTAGGCTAGAAAGCAAAACATTTGCAAAGAGACATGACAACAGCCATAAACATGGATCTATGTTTTATTTACTTGCTAACCCTTCAGGGCAAATGTCACTGGGTAGAAATGCTGCCACAGCATCACCTCATCAATTAGCCATCAGTGGGGAATGGGGTTTGGTTATTATCCAGGCAGGAAGCCGGTGCGAGGCTCTCTAAGTCCTGCTGATGGACACACAAAGGGACACGCACAAGCAGCAAGGTACAGCAGACAAACCCCACTCAGTTCAGCTCTGTAGTGAGGCTTAACTAAATGTCACTCGACATTGGAGTACCGGGAACAAGGTAGCTGTAGAGGGGAGCTACCTTAACCCGGAGCTGGTGAGGAAGCCTCAAAACCAAATGCGATCAGCAAAAGGGCTTGCCTCCTTTAAGCATGGCCTTTAGGAGCTCTTGAAGTTCTGTTAGCAATCTGGAGCAGCTGAGACGCACATCTCCTGTGAAGGAGCACCTACCATCCACAGGTAGTGGAACTGCTCCTGGAAGAAACAACAGCAAGATGTGAGGCTGCAGCCGTCATGCAGGTGACACCTAGATGGTCTCCAGTGTTCCTGACATTTTATGACTGTTGCTTTCTCTTCTCCATGTCCTTCTTGGTTCAGCTGAAGGGACTGACCTGGCAGCAAGCCTAACGACTTAGGCCTCTGCATGGCTAATTACCACAGAGCCTGACAGGGAGGGTTTGAGACAGCAAGCAACAAGGAGGGGCCTTGTAAAAATGGTATTCCGGGCATGGGGGAGTACTGTACTGGAGGATGCTGACAAATGGGGGTTTATAGTTTGGGATTCCTGTACTGAACGATGCTGATAAGTGCTGGGTTTATAGTTCAAATCTGTATTTCTTTTGAAAGCAAACAAGTTTGTTGAGCTTCTTTGGAAAAAAAAAAAAATACGTGGTTGTCCTTTTGAGCTGTGCTGCTCAAGGGAGATCTGTGAAAGAGTTAGTGGCAAAGAAGCTATTTCAGTGGGCTCGGCTGCTTCTGGGCCAAAGGCAGGACTCTGGGAGGTACTGGGCAGCCACAGGTTTCAGGGCCACTTCTGTATGAGGGTGCTATTGCTGATACCATGAGAGCTGGCTGATAGCCCCAGGTCTCTCTTTTCCTGCACCCTGACTGTGTGCATATGTGCCAGCCTTCTGCTGATACCAAATTGTTCCAGGTGTGCTAGAAACAGTACATGCAAAGCCATAAAGCCATTCAACTCATTTACATTCATAACTGCACATAATCAAGTGGACACTCAATTTAGCTCATTTAAAACCACACCCTTCTCAAGGGACTTTTTAAAGGATTTAATTTCCGTCACTTTTAAGGAACTTCTCATGGAAAAAAAACAGAGGTGTCCTAATATTTCAGACTGCTACAATAAATTGTGCTAGTATGGACAATAATAAAGCCTGACATGACTAATGTATCTGTATAGGATGTGGGTGGTAAGTACTTAACAGAAGCAATTTGAGAACGAAGCCAACTGTCACTGAAATCAGCTGGAAAATCCCTGTAAATCTAAACACATTTCACTTCAGTCTGGAAATGTTCACCTCAACCTTACTAACTTGTCTGGTTTGACCTGTCCTAGGACTTGCGTAAGACTCCACGGTCAAATATAGACAGATGTTTTTCTGCCGTAGAAAGTTGTCTCAAGAACTCTGAGAGTAGTTAGAGAACGGCTGGGAATGACCCAGTGGATGGAGCCCATCTGACCGATTTTGCTAATCTGGGTTGTGCCATATGGGATGTTCACCCCAAGGAGACAATCAGATGCATTAGAAGTCTCTGCACTCCCCAGCCACTCAGCTAGTTCCTGTGCCCATACTCACTATCAGCAGTTGTTTGAGGAAGCTGAGAACTTAGCAGCCCGATGACTGGAGCTCTAACCAGCTAGGGAGCGCTGGATCTGGCCTTTGGTGGTGCCTCACAGCTTTCCTTATGCTGCTGCAGAGTAATGGCTCCCGCTGCTCCACCCCCTGTGAGCCAGACGAGCCCTCAAAGCTCACACTGGACCCTCTGTCATCACACAGCTCCAGTGGTGTGTGTGCCATTAACGAATTTCCCCCAGTTATCCTCCACAGAAGTTTTTTTAGTCTCTCCAATTGTCCATATTGTTTATTCTGTACTAACTTCCCCTCCCTTTTTTTGTTCTGGCCAAATGCACTCTTTTCATCTTGTTCCTACTGACTTCAGCACTATATTAATCCCTGTCCTTCTCTCAGAGCTGAAGAACTGAAGCATCTTTTACCATTTTAGACAATGCTGGAAAGAAGCAATAAAAAGAACTATTAACCTTCCCAGTGGGCCACACTAAAATGCACACAAGAAATTAAAACCAGCTTCAGTTCATGTATTTAAACGCAACCATTGACACTATTAGTGTAACATAATCTGTAGTGTGGATTACTGTAACACTCAAAATGATTTATACCTTTGTGGATTTTTCTAGCAGGAAATCTGCTATTCCCGTATTTGTTTCAGGCTTTCTCCTCTCCTTCCTCTTTATGCAGGGTTTATAAGTCTGTCTGTAGTACGTTACTGCAATATGTGCTTTACTGGCAACAAACCATTTCAGAATTTCAGTACATCAGTTGTGACACACCACCTTCATCAGGTAATTTCTCCTGCATTCTAACACAAGCTACAGATACCCAAAGTCAGAAAAAAAGTAGCTTTTTAGATAAATAAATAGGAATCAATAAGTTGTCTTTCCCAAAGTATCTCCATTTACCCAGTTCCGTGTAACAATGGCATCCGGCACCATTCCACATGAAGTCTGATGTATGTGGTCTATCTAATATATCGCTCTGAAATTGTTCATGAAAACGCCTCTTTGTTACAGCCTATTTTGGATAAAACTGGTTATAACAAACCTCTTGTTTAAAATCCAACTTTTGAAATGTTTTGACCTTGAAATTTCTCAGTTTGAATACCAAAATTTAAAGTACTGCATTTCAGCTTTAATTAATTTAGATTTTATTTAAGCTACTCTTAAACTCTTAACAAGAGCTAACATGTCAAGGAATCATTTTAAGGTTTTCAAAATAATACATTCCTGTAGACACCAGTTTTAGATTTTTTTTGGTGGTCTCAGTGTGTAAGAATCTCAAAATTTATTTTTTTTTTTCCTACCAGTTCTATATACAAACCCAAATCTCTGAGGAGTAGAAAACATTTTCTCCTGGGCAAGAGAGAGCGAGCTACAGTTATGTTGGAAAACACTTATAAATCAAGTACTGAAAGATAAGATCTGTGAAGGTATTTCATTACTAATTCCTGCCTATTTATAAGGAAATTGATACTTACATATCCTTTGCATCCCTAAATAAAATAAAAAACCTACATCCAGTCACTTATGAGACCAACCACTGTAAGGCGCAAGCTGACAAGTGTGTTTCTGACAGCAGAGGTGCCAAAAACATGCTCATTAAAGAAGAGAATAAATTGTAAGGAAGCCTCCTGAAGTGTTCAGTCAACATGAAGTCCTTCAGAAATTTGTATTTCTGCATTCATTTACATGACTGGCACATGTCGCTGCCGGACTCCTGCCATACGTACACCACTTCTGAAAGGAGAGAGCACTGACGTCTGCTTTTTCAAATCAATTTTAGGCAATAAATCCTGACGCTTCTTCACTGGAATTTGGGGACAACCCAACTGGGGTTTACTTATAGGAACGACAGGGCAGACCGCAGCACCGCGAAACCACCAGGCCACGGTGTCACTGCTGGCCCGTGCCCACCCGCACCCCCCAGGAATATTTTTGCATTTAAATTCGAGACCAATTATATTTATATTATAGTTATACACTTCATGTGGCTGTCTCTCTACCCGAAGGGAGGGCTG